>JAPZEB010000011.1:12586192-12608932 GCA_029783705.1 Chaetodon striatus | reverse complement strand
TGTGTGTGTGTGTGTGTGTGTGTGTGTGTGTGTGTGTGTGTGTGTGTGTGTGTGTGTGTGTGTGTACCTGCCCCAGGATATTGTGCATTAAAAAACACAACAGATGTTGTCTCTCAACAATGTTAATGTTGTTGTTTGTCAGCTCTGATGTCGAGTTGATGGTCAGGAACTTATTTTATACTGCTGTCTTGTTGAGGGAGATTATAGAGTGCTATATTTTATGATGTCTAAATTCATGTCATGACTGATGTGACAGATTATAATTTTCTGTAGAATGCCAGTAGGACAGCAATTTGCACAAGAGTGCAGATAAATGCTCAGGCATGCTACTCCTTGGCTGAAGTGTCTAATATTGCATGTTATTAGCATAAACACAGGTTTGGGAAATATTGAGATACTGAGTACCAGATAAATGGGACTTGAATTATACTGCACAAGTTGTGTGAGAATTTGTTTTGTTACAGTTTTACTGTTATTAAATGTAGCTCTGATTTACTTCAGTCAATGAAGAATAGTTGCTTTTTTGGATTCTCAGTTCACACTGGAGGCATGCAGGAAAAATAGCTTTCTTTATAAATTCAAGGTAACACAGAGAGAGTAACTGATAGATAAATTGTCATTTTGCAGGTGATGTATTCCTTCAAGGAAGTTTATGATTTTATTTTTTATCACCCACAATTTTAAAAAGTTTAAATGCAAGTGTCTTCTTTGTCTTTTGTATTAAAGTACAAATTGATGTAGTCATGTTTGTGTCACTAAAGCCCGAGATGCTCACTCCTCTGTGCCATATACGGTTGCCCCAAAACTATTTAAAGCACACTTTTGCATTGGTCCATATGTTCTTTCATTACAGTAAACATGGGCACAGTCATTTGTTTTGAAATAGTCACCAGGGCACCACATGTGTATTAATCCACTGCTGAAAATAGTCCCCAACAAATGCTCTATTTACTCTAGTCTGAGAAACGTTTGCATAAAAACGACAGTGCCCTGCTGTTTCAGGGAATTACTGAGCCCTTTTTAAAGAATGAAATGATACTTTTGTGGGCTGTTTTTAAAGATTCATGTCCACAATCTCAGCTGATGGGCTGGGTTTGGTCTTTTTATGGGATTTGTTGGTGATAATAGAAATAACACTTTAATATTCGGGCTTTTCAGCTCCACTTCTGTGGCCTTTATTGTAATGAGATGGCAGCTTTTTATTTGAAAAGATGAGTAGGAGAAGTCAGTAGCAACTGTAAGCTTCGGTCTTCATTTCTGTTATTTTGTTGGGGGTAATCTTTGTCCCAGCGGCACACAGCTCAGTGTAATATGAAGTAAAACCCACTTTTGCCCAATCTAATAGAACATGAGATATGATGCACAAAGGTGGTTCTCTGCACTGAGTTCCTCTGGGTAAACTGAGCCCTGCTGTTGCTCACCTGGTAGTGTGTACTGAAGTGCTGGTCCTCTTGTACCACCTCCAGCTCTTTGCCTCCCCTCACCAAAACTGTTCTTACCCCACGGCCTGCCAGGTGGGTGTGCAGCTGGGATGCAAATATAAAGATTCCTCCTGGAGGCAAAGCCTTGACAGACAAACAGATAGACAGAGAAACAGAGTTTATAAGGACAAGCTCCAACCAAGATGTTTGTGCTTTTGGGACTAAGAGTTAAAGAAATATGCAGCTCATTCTTTATATTCGTATATCTGAACCATAAATGATGCAGTAAATGATGTTTTTTTGTTCAATACATACAGTCTTTGTACACTTGGAGGTGCAATATCCACTGAGGTAGAAGGTGTGTTGTTTAGGTGGGATAGCCATAATAGGAGTATAAACAAGGCCCAGCTCCATGATCCCTGCATCGTACCGCCTCAGACTAGGTGTGTAATGCAACCGTATCCCTGATGAGTCACGACGGCCTGCATGAGGAACATCATGGAATATTAAAATATGTAACGTTCAGCCACTTTACTAGTACATCATGTTAGAACACCGAGCAGAATGATTTTGCACTGTCAACCCTCTAATAAAGGCATAAAATGCTGAATACATTCAAATTCAAATCAAGATCACACCAGTGATGCTGATATTCTGGCTCAATTATTAGTGTCAAGTTGATGCAAAGGCTTTGCTGTACCTCTGTTAAACTGCAGGAAAATTTAAATTAAGAGATAAGATGATGCACAAAATTGTAGTTACGGAGCATATGTATTGTAAGGTCATATCAGGATAAGGAAGGCAAAGTCTGTGGCAACTTGTAAAAGTGAGATCAAGAGGTATATCTGAAAAATTTTAAATGAATCGCTGTGTTGAAGATAAGCCGAGCACTCATCAGGAGACGTACACATAATCCCGCTGTGTGAGTGTGCATATGCATTTGTACCCTCCAATAAAAACATAAATGTTGCAGAGAACAGAATGCAGAAAATTCAGTGTTTGGTGCTCCAAAATTCCTGGAGGTGGACAAGAAACACAATGTTTCATGTCAACACACTTGCTCCAAACTCATCACATATTGACAGTTGGTCATGGACCTTCCATGTCCAGATACAACGTGAAAGTACCCTGGGTGCATTGGTTATGCCTGTTTCATGCATTGTCTGTTGTCAAAATACACATATGTTTTCACAGGAAATTTGTCGGTTACATACAGTCTCTTTCAAAAAACGCAGATCAGCAAAAACATGTGCTTAGGTTTAGGCTTTATAATCTTACGGGACACAAACACTGCTCTCCCAGGTGAAAGTCAGTGTTTGTTGGACCTATCCCCCACCCCTGCCACCCACCCTCGTCGGACTTTTGCAGCCTTAACTTTTGTTCTTGTTCTGCCACCTTTCCCCCTGACACCACCAGAGTGACCCACCACATATCATGCTGACGTTAAAGGATGGCTTTTTTCATTAGTCTCTGATGCTGCAAGTAACTGCCCAAGTGCCAGATTTCGACAACTTCTGTGTTAGACCAGGTTGTTTATATATGCTCCCAATCAATATTGAAATAGAAACCTACACCCGTATGTGTGCATGTGTAAGAAAGAAAGTTCATGTGAGACGGTATGTGCTCCGATTTAAAACTGCAGTTCCTTGAATGGCCACTTGAGGCTGGCTCTAAAAGCCAATTAATCCCCATAGACCCCCATGTTAAAGACTTTACAGCAGAAATAAACATGTTTACAGCCTGGTAGCAGGCTAATTTAAAGTTCATTATAACTGTACAGCTTTAGTAAAGGTTTTAAGTTATGCATAATAAGGGTGTAGCTGCTTTGAGTGACGGGCCTTCTGTAAGCCGTATGTGTCAAATCCACCTCTTGCTCCTCCCCAGCTCCACCCTCTCATCCAATATGGTCACCGTAGTCACTTTTGGCTCCAAAAATCCAAAATGGCAATGGCCAAAATGCCAAACAAGAGGCTTCAAAACGGTTCCATGAACCAAAGGCCATTATTTTTTAAATAGCCTATGTTGTTAACATGTATACTGTGTACCTGATAAAAGGAGAGGGTTGTGGTAGTGGACCTCCAGACGAAGGAACCTTGAGGAACCGGGTCCACCCATAGACAGGCCTGCATCAGGAGGATAGTAAAAAGCCTGCAAGCAAACACACACGCACACAACAAATCATAATTCCTCTCTTTTATGCACAGCTGCTTTGAAGTCAAAGCAAAAACTCTTCTTCATGTTGCATACAGATGATGTGGAGTAAAAAGATTTTTGTTTCTTCTCTGCAAAAGTCAAAACATAGGTGCATTTTATCCCCGTATCACACACTAACTGGTGATTTGTTGTTATGTTCTGTATTATAAGTAAGAAGTAATGCATTTTAGACTGAGGAAGGTTTCTCTAAACAAAGCCACTGGTGGAGGGTGACAGTGTCTTAGTGAAAGGAACCAAACTATTATCACACGCTGGGACTTTAATGCGCTTAGGTCCCCAACGGAAAAACACATTTAAATGTCTCAAATTCCGAGGACGGAGCTGAAAAACAACTTTTAACATCCTCGCTCAAGGCAGGCATTGCTAGAGGATGACAAAAAGAAGTCACCCAGATCTACTATACTGCTGAGCAAATGTGCAAATGAGGTGTTGAAAGACATATATCTGGCCTCTCAGGAGCTTTGACAGGTGTTTCTCAAACTTCCAGACGAGAATGATTTATGTGACCCAACGTAGAATGTCTAAAACTCAATGACAGGCTTCCTCAATCCGCCTCAAACCAGTCCTGTTTAAGATGTGATCCCCTGTCAAAGTGGTATATCTAGGAAATCACAATTACATCAGTCTTATTCATCTTCTTGCCCGCACTGCACAGATAATAGATTGCCTCTCTAGCTATACTAGAGTGGTTCTCTGCAATGTTTGATGATGGCTACTAAAAATAAAGCCATGCCTACTCACAAGCTCCCAACCACCCACAGAATCTAAAATTGTAACGGGAACAGATTGTATGGCAAAAAAAGGGATTTAAAACTGATTATGATACAAAAAACAGATAATTAGCACAGATTTAAATCAGTCTGCATCGACTATGTTCCTTGTTGAGATTCTTCAAATGTCTTTGAGGCCTTTTTGGAGGATCTGTGAGCTGGCTCGAACAATGTTTATTGATTATTTATTCACAGAGGAAGGTTGTACTCTCATATGGATGTGTCCTCTGAGATGCTGGTTGAACTTACGAGGTTTTTTTTTCCTTTCCCTCCTTGGACTCTGAACTGTTCTGCTTGTGGTAGAAATTAATATTCGAGTCACTGCTGGCCCCATGGGCGTCAAACCTCCACGCTTGTATCAAGGAATCTTGATTTAATCTCAATTCATCCTCGGTGTCTTCACCTTAAGCCACTTCTGCTGATATACTCAGTTTGTAATGGAAGAAAGAATTGTTTTATTAAATCCTGCTTTAATGTCGTAATCCTCAGAGACTTGCTGTCTTCACTCCACACGCATCTGTCTTTGTCGCGTGCTGTCCTCTCTCCTCGCATTTTGACAGTGTCGTACATTATTGTTTCTCTCTTCTGTCAAACTTCACCCTCTCTATTTCCCTGTTTCTCTCTTGTTTTGTGTTTTCGTGCGGCCACGTTTCCCTTCTGATGCGGTGCCGGGGAGAATGAAACAACACTATTAAGAGGTGATGAAAGAGGCCTGAATATTTCCCACCTAATCTTGTCTTCACAGCTCACAGCTCACAGAAGGCATCCTGCTTGTTTTTGTTTGGCTGGCAGATAATCCAATCAGAGAGGGGCCAGGCTGGCTGTGATACAGTGGGGAGCGGAGCAGAGAAATATGGTGACAGGCTCACCATTCCCTGTCCTCTTTGCTTTATGTGACCAGCAGGCTGCTTGCTTGCTTGCTCGGTCAGCCGGCTGGTTGGTAGCTGTGGTATGTAAGTGGGGTGATTTAATGTCTGATAGATGACTGGCTGAGAAGATGGCTGAGGAAACAGGTGCGTTTCTCCTGCACTATTTCAGTCAGGAGCTCTGCCTCAAAAAAGAACTGAAATGTGTTTGTTTCCCCAAAACAGACTGAGGAGAAAAGAGCTCCAGTGGTTTCAGTGATTTAAATTAGTTGAGAGTAGAATTCAATGAATGGCTGGTCAGTCAGGTTTCTTTGCCACCTTTCGGCTGGCTGATTAGTTGCTAGCTAGCTGACCGTCAGGGCCATAGCAAGGATCTTAGAAATTCTCATTCCAGAAAGAGATTTGGTATGTCCTAATGTATAATATGTCAAATGCAGTGTGCCAAAAATACCAGGATGCCCTTCTGCATCTGGTTGCATTTTTCAGTATGCAAGCTAGCATGCTTTTCTGGCTAATCTGACACACAGTCCTCTGCATAGCGGAAGATATGTCACATTGCCTGACAGCTCATTGGCAGCTGACAGAAGCCACAGTAATTATAATCAATCAATTTATCAATAAACTGCAAACAATATACAATGTAGAGTATACAGTTATAACTCAAAAGTTAAAACTACATACATTGCAACGTAACGATGGCAGATTCCTCCAGGCTGACCACCATATATAGCGAGCTTGTAAATGACATGTTTCAGTATGTCCAAGCAAACCTTAGGTGATAGTGTTAAGATCTGCTGCATTTCAGATCGCATACTTTTTATTTTTACTTCAAGTTTCCAAGTGCAGACTGTGTTGGATGTATGAGCAGGAGGGTCAAAGCAATGTTATGATGAAGTAGTATGTCCCAATTTTGAGCACACCCCATGCTACAGGATGTCGTGGTCCTGGTTACCTAATGACTGCAAGGCCATCATTCATTCTTTTTTAAAGTTTAGTTTGAGATTCACCAACTCCAGAGGAAAATCTGTGCCTCTTTAGCTGCTAAATGAGCAAAAGTTGTGGGCTAGAAAGTCTAAAATTAACTAAAAAAGAGGCACTTTGTAGAGCTTGAGGAGAGTTCTGAGTAAGGCAATAATTCTCAGTGGGTTTTGGCTCTATGAAAAACTCATTTCACATCAAAAGTAGTCATTCAGGCTGTACTCATGCACTGTTCGAACCTAAACCTACGAAAAGTAATACACCAGAATTTGTACATAACCTGTGTAATCGTGAGTCAGTAATTCGTTTATAACCCAAGTAATCAAGACAGCTGCGATCAGGTGACCAATGCCTTGACGGGGGTAAAGAAAGAAGAAGTACAAAGAGCAAGAGTTGACATAAGGAGTCAGGTTGAGGTGGTGGAAGAGTCAAACAAACACAGCACTTTCCCCAAGGAGAGTGGTGTTTGTGTCCCATGTGAAACCAAGTGAGTTATTTAGGGAACGTCATCACCATGTTTCTTTTCCTAAACCAAACCTACACACCTTTACTTTCCTAAACCAAACCTGCATAATTACATTAAGTACATAACTTTACATGAAGTATGTAATGTGAGTATGCCCGTCAATTTGACCTAACTTTACTTTCCTAAACCCAACCTACGTCACTTTACTTGCCTACACCTAACCTATGTAGCTTTATGTTAAGTACATAACTAGGGATGCACAGTATTGGATTTTTTTGCCGACATCCTACATGCCGATACGTAACAACTCATTTGACCAATACCAATATCGATGTATCCACTTTTTCCCTACCTAATTTTATTGATCATCAAGTCTTCTCTGTAGTGGAATTAACATCATTTTATGAATGCATACTCTTATTGTGATGGCCCATGAGCAGATGGAGACATGAAATAGAAAACTGTTCAATGTATGTAATATTCATTCATTGTGCAAACTAAGAAAAAGCATGTTGGGTGGATCTGATAATTCAATTTAAAGCCAATATTGGCCGATGCGGATGATGTGCTGGTATTATCGTGCATCCCTATACGAAACCTTACAATAAGTATTTAAAAATAAGGACACCCAACCATGTTTCTTTTCCTAAACCAAGCCTACGTACAGTAACTTTACTTGCCTAAACCTAACCCAGATTTACAGGAGACACTAGCATGGACATAACCTTATTGTCCTCTGTGGTAGCTAAGGCGGATGGCAGATCAGTCGGTGAATGAGAATATCAGTCATGATGTAACCTCTTCTGCCTTGCACCTCTTTCCAAGCTTCCAATTTACATAAATATGTGATTTTCATTGTGTTTTGTTTGTGTTGAGTGTCCATGTAATGGAGTTTGTGAATATTTGCGTGTGACTGTGCTTCCCACATACAGACTGTCTCCGAGCTCTTAATAGACTTGTGCTGCGTGTGGGATCAACTTTACAAGGTTTTCTGCTCGCACTTCTAGGCTTGGATATTACTCCCGTAGGAGTTTTTGTTTATCTCTCATAATAGGTACGAGGACAGGGCCAAAATTAGGCTATTATTCCAACCCTCTTTCAATTAGACACCTGTTATGCTTATTAAAAACTCGTCAATGTATATGTTTATTCCACTTTATCTGATGGGGTTTGTGTGGGTTGATCGTTACATCTTTAAGTGGCAGTTTCAGGGTCAGGACTTGGATTTGCATCATAAAAGTTATATTATTGAACATTATATAAGTTTGCAGCAGTGTTTTCTTTTAGTTCTGGATAAGGAAGAGGGAGTGAATATAGTCACTGAAAGGTCCCCATAAGGATAGAAGTAAGAGGATGCGTGTGGGTGTCTGTTTCCCATCGTACCTCAGCACCCATAGCCCATGCAGCGAGCACATGGCGGCAGAAGTTAAGCTTGCCCGGCTTCATCTTGTCATCACAGGAGCCGCTGTACTCTGGAACGTCGCGGATATCCGGAGAACATTCAAACACTTCCATGTGATGCACGATGGCCTCGTTACCTGGAGTTACCACTGACTCATACTGACAGGAACAGAGAGAGAGGTGGAAAAAAGAAGCAAGTGGAAAAAAAGTGAGAATCCTGTTGTTTTTTGTGTTTTTACTGCTAAAAGCTTTGGCAATACCACTACCTTTAGACAGGTATGTCAATAAAAACATCTCTGAAATGAATTGTAGGCAACATACTGTGCAGTAACCTCCATGTCTTGTGATACCCCACGTTTTTAGGTCAGATCTGTTCACATTTCATCAAATTATACATAGCAGATCTATTTCTGAGAGACAAGATTAAGGATGTGAGGTGATGTTTTCATTCTCCTCTCTAACCATTACAATGCCTCTCTTGTTTTGTAAGGCCCAGCTGGTAAACAAGGAGCAATAATAACAGCTGCCTGTGCACGATCTCCATCTAAAACACCCACTCCACTGTGTGTAAAAATCAGTGTTCAGTGTTTCTATTTTGGGAGGCATTTATACCATAACAATGTGGTTCTTTGGCATGTTTTCAGGAAGCTCCTGTATGAAGCACCAGTAAGTGGTCTCTTGATTTGGTATGACGACGTTTGGTGCCACGACATCCAGCGTCTGCACATCTAGAGGCAGGGTGGGGGCCGGCGTGTCGGGGCGCAGCATCAGCACTCTTTGTACCCCCGTGTGGATCCGGGACAAGTTGAGCTGCTCCAGCGAGGCAAGTGGCTCATCCAAAAACCCATAGATGACATGCACAGTTCCCTCCTGACCAATCACAAAAAAATCAAAGGAGAAAGCTTGTTTTATGGCAGAGGATAAACAGCAGAGATGTGTTTTTCAAATTAATAGTCTCTCATGATTATTATTTGGCTGAAATGCCTGCAAAGGCAAACAGAGAACTTTTCATTATGTTGTCATGGTGATGACCATTGGTTTTATGTCTGCAACTTAGAGGTCTGATGCGGCACCATGGAAACCATAATAACTGTAATGAATGTCTCAGTGGAAATTGTGCCGATCATTTCTACCATATGAGGATTTTATGTCCACACCTGAAACTAGGGAAAGGAATGGAAAAGATTTTATTGATACCAAGGTCATTATTCTGCTTATTGGTCTGATTCTACATCGATTCCCTTTTTGATTGTCTGTGGGAAAAAGTAGCCCACACCCTTTCTTAGTTCATTTTCCCTCCATGTGCAGCAAGCGTGAGCTGATGTGTGAGATGAGGTGGCTGTTGCAACAGTCTGTCTGTCATCATCAAAATACATGTGATGAGAGAATATTTCTACAGCATTCATTTTCATTTAGGTTTTCTTACTCAAAGACGAAATCTTTTAAGCCTGTCTGCAGGGTGCTAATGCTAGGATATTTACCCTCTTAAGTAATACTACTACTAATACTATTACTGCTACTAAACACACATATCATACCTGTATTCATGCATATAGTTTGTGAAGGACCTGCTGCTTATTTCGGTCGGAAGCAGTGGCACTTGTATCTGTACTTAAATTTAGTTTTTATATTTTGGCCAACTTTCACTTGTACTCCACTACATTTACTGAATAAAATATTTACTTTTACTCCAGTACATTTTTCCTAACCATCTTAGTTACTTACTACAAAATAGGGAAGGGAGGAAGGGAGGAAGGGAGGGAGGGACAAATGAAGGAATGGAAGCAAAGAAAAAACTAGATTTTGTTCTTTAAATCCTTTAAGTTGCAAAAAAAGACCTTGTTTTTCTTCAAGTGTTATGTGGGCTCCATTTTTAAATTGGCATACATTCATTAGATTCCTGGCCGGCAAACGGGTGGGGTTGGAATGAGTGAAATGGAAAGAAGGGAAGTGTTGTTGTTATTATTATATCATATTTTATCTATTATTAATATTGCCTTTATTCATTTATTTTCTCTCTTTTAATGCATGTTTTTGGTTTGTGCTTGTTCTACGTCCATTTACATTGTCTTGTAGGGCTGCAATCAGTAGTAATGATGGTGATAATATTTACGATGACAATTATGATTGTCAGTCAATATCTCCCTTACTCAACAAAGCTACTAGTATTTGCAGCTCCGGCACTATGGTCTCTCCTTGTCAGGGTTTAGGGGGTCTGCGGAAAGGGAGCAAGGGAAATGAGGACTGATCACAACAAAGTTGGCACACATTTTAAGAAGAAATAAACTTACTTTTACATATTAATGTAATATTCATTACATTTTATATTATAAAATTACTTTTGATACTTAAGTATCATCAGATACTGACATCAGACTTGTACTCAAGTAATGTGCTATTAGGTGACTTTAACTTCTACCAAAGTCACTTCCTGGTAAGATATCTGTACTTTCCTCAAGTGTGGCTTTCAGGTATTATATCTATTTTGCATTATCTGTGTCATCTTTCTTTATGAAATTCCTCTCTTTCTTCCTCTCTTCCTCTCTGCCATCACCTCATCTTGTCTCAAGTTTCCAGCAGCATATAGGTTGTGACTTTGAAGTCATTGTTTTGCAATGGGAAACTGCTAGATAAACGTGCTGGCATCAATAAAAGGAAGTAATAAGCTCGGGGGCATACGACTCAGTGGACCAGACATTTGGAACTGGTTCTCAACTGGAACCAGTTCTCATTTCCCATCCCTACTTGAAACCATGAGCTCTCTTTGATCATCTGTGTCATTGCTTTTTTAAATATTCATTAAATACAGCAATGCAAATACCCCCCCACGCACACACGCACATGCAGCCTATACATTCATCGACTAACACGTACAGTGCAAATACACTGTCGTTAGGTTACACACGTGTGCACTCGAGCACCATCTTTCCACCCTCCTCACATGTTATCTTCTTGCCACCTGTTAACTGTCAGTTCAAGTCAGCACAGGATTGACAGACATTATTTTGGCTCGAGGCTATGTGTGACATATAGCAACAAGTGTGCTCGCCCTTTACGTGCACTTGGGTAAAATGGAGGGCTGAATAAATCATGAGTAGAAAATCCTGCTGTTAAATAAGTCAAACATTTATATAGGTCTTTTTCAGACAGGTTAGGGCGGTTCAAAGTGTACAGGGGAACAATGGGAGACTATTGACAGCAGAGAGCTGCAGTTATAGTGATATAAGGAAGCCAGTAAGGTTTAAAAAAAATTATACAGATTATACAGAGCTAAATATACAGGATTCTGCCATAATACAATGCTATGTGTGCTCTGGCAGTTTACACAGCTCATAAAAGATAAACGAGCATGACATTAAGATAGCAGAGTGACTCACAGCTATGTATAGGTCTACTATAGGTGCAAACCCTCCTTGAGTCGTCAGAATAATTTCCATCCATTATTGGTGAACATTTTTATAGCGAACTCAACATTCAAAAGAAAAGAGGCTATAAAGGAGAGACAGAGGCCAAAACGAATCACTCCAATGAGTGCACACTAGACCCACAGTTTGCTTCCCTGACACATACACACACACTGTTCAAAGAAAGATGTTACACACCTCTATGAGGTAGTCTCTGGGATCACAGGTACTGAACGGTCTTTTGAAGAGCAGGAGGAATCCATCAGTTTTTTGTTTGGCTTCTATCAACTCGTAATCTTGTTGGCTGTCCAGTGAAACGTGACCCTCGCTGTCACTCCACGCGTCCTGAGGGGGAAGACACACACTGTAACATTGAAGATAAACCTGAACACCAAATAGACACAGCAAAACATTTAACAATGGACTGATATGATAAAATCATAAAATGATTTCAAGTAGATTAGATGATGGATAACTTTTTCTTATTTTAAGGTTTCTTTCTTTTGACACTTATATTTTATTAAGTCTTTTAGTTGTCTGAAACAGGAAGACAGAGCATCACTGCCAGACATTATGACATTCATCATATTCAGATAACAGACAGCTTATATTAAAGAATATAGGCAGGGGGTATTTCCATAGCACTTCATAATTTGCATATAATTTTTCCAGTATAGTCGAAGCAGACAGTAAAAGGAAGGTAAATGACATTTTAGGCAGTGAGGATGAGCGGAGAACCTTCCTCTTTTTTCTTGGAAAAAGAAGTCAGTCTTTTCGTCTCATGGATCTTTTTGATCATTTCAAGTCAGTTATCAACTGTAGGTTTACTGGCCTGTAACCATTTGCGAGTGATTGCTTTTCTTGCTGCTGCTGCTGCTGCTGTAAATATTTTCAGGCGGTATTGACATTTCCTATTATTCCTTCTGTCAGACTGCACAAATAAAGTGACACATGTGTCAGTGGGGCCTGCAGCCCCGCCTGATTCTCCAGATACAGTATTTTCTTAAAACAGTTGTGTCTTTGGGCGTATCCAAAAGATGTGCTGGTGATTTGCCCCATCATCCCCAAATTTTATCCGACATGTGGTTTGTAGATGTAAGAATTGTTTTCAATTTAGGTGTAAAAAAACAAACATTATTCTTCCAACAGAATTCACACCAATATGTAAAAGAAGAAGTAGAAAAGATCCACACATTGCTGACTTGAATTTTATTTTTCAGTTCTGTTTTCCATTTTTTCTACAGTTTGTGGTAGTTTCTTTATCATTTGGAATATTTTGGGAAAGTTTTAAAATTTCTGATTTAGGGACCCTTTGCGATCAGCAGCATTATTCCATTAGGCTCTGTATTTGCCAGGGGCTGATTATGAGACAATGGACCCCTGGGCACAGATGAAATGAAAAAGGCTCAACCCTCTCCCTGAACCCTTTTATCACCAAAATAAGCACATGTACTCAGATTTACCCAGGTAATCCTGGGAAATATAGGCTATACACCCCTTTCCCGTGAGCCAGGTCTCACTCTGAAGTCGTCAAAATGCAGTGCTTGGACAGTGACTTCAGGCATCCGAAGCCAACGAGAACAGGTGTCCATTAACGTTGACATGCGCAGCTGTTATAGTTTAATGGTGCCCGGTGGCATCAGGGGAAATGTGGTGGGACAAGGACGAAAGTTAAGGCGGTGAGAAACACTGACTTTCACCCGAGAGCGGTGTTTGTGTCCTGTAAGATTCTACAGCCAAACCCTGTTCTTTTTTCCCTAAACCTAATCATGTGTTTCTGTTGCCTAAATTCAACCACAAAAGTTTGTTGTTTGAAGGGGAAAAAAAGTCAGTTCACGTTGTTGTACTTACGTAGTGTGTTAATTTTGAAAGAGATTGAGTGTAAACGTTAAATTTCCTGTGAAAACTGAAATGTATTTTGAAAGAATACAATGCATGTAACAGGCAGAACTTAACACGGTGTCCCAGAAAGTCAATGACTAACGTACCCAGGGTATCTTGCATGTCTTATGTGGACATGGAAAGTCCACGGCCAAATGTTGATATGTGACGAGGTCGGAGTGAGAATGTGTTGTTCCCGTTTGTCTTTTTTTTTTACTGCTGTAGAAAGCACCATGTAGCCCAGTGACGATGTTACAGTGGTTACATTGTGGTCTCATTTATTCACTCTCATTCAAACTCTTGCAAACCAATTAAGAAAAATGTTGAGCACTGCTTGTGTGGAGACAGGTAGTAGTTTGTGGCATCCTGTCATTGCATCTTTACAGTGAAGGGGCCAAAATTAGCATGTTAACCTTTGTATTGTATTTTCATTAATGCCTACCAGAGCCTGAGCCGATAGATACCCATGACTCCTGCAGAGTCATTTGACGCAGGTGTAGCCTTTCCAATCACATACTACAGCCACATGTTAGTCGGTTTTTTATTAAGTGGGAAAGGGACTCTACACAGGACTGATACACATCGACTTTGTGGTGGTTTGGCCCCTTTTATTGTTGTTGTTTGTGTCCCTTTGTAGCAGTTATGCACCTTTTTGTGGTTTTGTGTCCTTTTGGTCATCTTGTGTCTCTTTGTGGTAGTTTTGTCCATTGTTGTGGTCATTGTGAGTCTCTTCCTGGTCAGTTTGTGTTAATTTGATTGACATTTTGCCAATTAGGCCAGGAGGGCCCCTGACACTTTGAGCCCCTAGGCTTGGTTGGTCTGGTTCAGTCATCTATCCATGGTATTTGCCTCAAATTGCCCAATTTCTTTGAAGACATATTGGCGAAATTGTAAATTGTAACTATCTGAATAAGTCATGCTTTTTAAACAACTTTGTAATGTGTTCCTCTCCATTACTTTGCAGTGAGCAGTGATACCTCTACTCATCTTTTACTTGAGTCTATAATCTATACAATGGTTCAAATTCTGTCTTAACTGGGGCTTTGAGTAACAATGAAGGGAAACAGATCATTTCCATTTTAAAAGAGGAACAAAGAGTGTAGCTGGGTGTAGCAGAGCTGGTTTCACCACGTAAAACTCAATATTTCTGCCTCTTCACCAAAGAAACTTAAAGGGGATCTGTGTTTCCATGCAAACCAGGTTGTAGTATAGGCATATACTTAATATAAAGTGTAGCTATAAATTCTTCAAACTATACTGCAGAAAAAAGTAACCAGTGGTTGAAGTTAGGGAAAACAATGTTTGAAACTGCATTTAGAAACAAAAGAAAGCTTGGCAAAACTACTGTTGCTATTGTTTGTCTCAAACAGTTTCAAAATGAATGCAAACTTACGCAATTTTAGTGGATTGTTATTGGATTATTTTACAACTGATAGAGAGAAATCAGTGAAGCTGCGGCGGTGCGTGTTGTGAAACCTTCCCCAACCCGGTGTACAAGATTCCACATCTCTGCCAGGAGGCTTTGCAACAGCTCAGTCTATCCGCTTCTGTTATGTTTCTCACATTCATATCTGTCCAGAATAGCACCTAACATCTCTGTATTTCTGTCTCCCTCTCTGTCCCTCTTATATAACTGTTCTACACTAGCTGCAAAAGATTCTGAAACCAACCATTTTCAAAATAAGTATATAAATCTAAAAAAAATATAGGCAGTGTACAGTATGTGTTATGTGTGTGGTACATGTGTGTGTACAGAAGAAACTAGCTACAATCTCTGCGGATGCTTCAGAGAAAGAGTCGTATAAAAAAGAAATCTCAGGTTCCTTGAAATTGTGTTATGTATAAAGTTGGCATTTTGCCTATAGTAATCTCTAAGTTAAGGGTAGAGAGGGCAGTTAGGTCTGGTTTTGGTGTAGCGAGGCATCTCTAAAGGAGCTTCATATGTACTTAAATGTAAATTTGGATCCTTAAATACTGTACGTTTGGTTAAAGTATAGTTTCCCATTTTTCCTGTTGAGTTGTTTCTCAGATTTGGTCTGGACTATCCACACTGTTCAGATCGGATTTGTATGTCCAGACGGCACCAGCTAATCTGCATGGGTTTCTGTGGAAACAGTGTGGCGTCAGTAACTACGTCACTATGCTGGTGATGCGGTTCTACAATGCTAAAGCATGAGAAATGGAGGCTAACAACAACAATGACTCTTCTCAGCACAGAAAAATGAATTAAAAATCATAGAAAACATTCAGTGTTATCACTATGAATTTATTTTACAAAGTCTAAAAAACATCACAGCAGTTTAAGTTAGCTTCTGGGCTAAATTAAATAAGTCTCTCACATGCAGTGTTCCAGAGATATTTAACTTTAGTAACATTATTTCGCAGGTGACATCATCAGCCGCAGCACTGACTTCTGAAGTGTCCAATATGTAAACTTTTTCTCATCAGTCCTATTTAACACCTGGTAGTGAGACAAAAACTCAGCAGGAAAAACTCTGCTTCAGCGATATAGTCACCACCTCCACTTTGTTTTGGATCTGATTTGCAGAAATCCCATTTGACGTGTTTTTTTTGTTTGTTTGTTTTTTTTGTTGAAACTTGCTAAAATCAATCTGTATATGCCAAAAAACAGTCTGGGGCTGACACTCTGAACAAGGCCTTTAATCATTTTTCCTGGTTATACATAGCATGGCAGCTCGTGACATGTCAAGATCACGTTAGAATCTTGGTAACATCTCAAGACTTGCATCTGATGTTCTTGAAGAGATCCCTCCCCAATGGGACTCCAATATTGTTCCCCTCTTACACCTGGTATTAACATATGATCTGTATCTGGATATATTATCTAGTACCTTGCTGGCTATATGTGGCTGTTATTTGAGACAGACTTATTTTGGGCCTGATAGGGGCCTAAATTAAAGAAATCATGAAGGTATCCATAAACTGTCAACTATTAACCCAGCCAAATTGCAAATGCAAATTAGTTTTCAATCTCTCTGTTTATTCTGAATTGCAAAGGGGAGTTAGCAGGTTATCAACATGTGACCTACAGTACAACAATCGCAAATCACAGCACATTAGGGCGGGGCTTGGCAAAAAACATGCCTCAGCCATGAAAAAAATGTCAACAGACTACAACATGCAGTGGCTTTGACAGAAAGTTCATCATCAGCTGCAACCATCTTGGTTGTTTTCAGAAATGCCTTTACGATCTCTGATTTAAACATGCCCCATATTAAATTAGCAGTTGTGACTTGCACGGCATGTCTCAGTTCGCTGGAAATCTGTCCAAAGCAGAGGGGGACCAGACGCATCAATCAGAGCAAATTAAACATTAGCTTGCAGATTTGTCTGGTTCTCGCACAAGTAAACTACATATCACTCACTATAAATTGTCAGTATTTGTCTCTTGTTTTACTGTCTACCTAATTGGCATACTAAAAATAGCGTACATCTATAAATGTGCACAAAGTCACGTAACCAAAGAACTAGAGAAAAGAGAGAGAGAGAGAAAGGAAAAACTTTTGTCTCCATATCTCTGGTATGGTAAGACAAAGTCTTAAAATTCAAATCTCCACGGCCTGATTTGAATACATTGATTTAAAAAGGGATTTTAGGAGTCTCTGAACTAGAGCATATCTAAAATGTGCCTGGCTTTGCAGGAAGGAATGTGTGTGTGTGTGTGTGTGTGTGTGTGTGTGTGTGTTTGAGAGAGAGAAGAGTGCGGGAAATAGAGAGATAGCTCAGCAGTGACCTTTCTTCTGATGGTAGTTTTGCCCTCCTGAAGGAAGAGACAGAGATGGAACGAGGAGAGGAAGACAGTCGAATAGAGGAAAGGAGAACGATTTAACAAGAAAACAGTCGCAGCAACATATGTACGAAGGACAGACTGTTCAGGGATTTATGAGACCCAAGTGCGTGTCGCCATCCTTCCGGAAACTCTGCTGTGTACCACCCAGCAGATAGCATGGCCTCCGGAGTCCAGCGTGCTCCCTCTGGTCTCAGATCGAATTACAGTGGAGATTCACAGCAGAGATTTCGTTTTTATGTTTTATCTCTGCTGAATGAGTCAATAAAACTTTACAAATGGAGTTGACTGCTGCTTCTCTGTTAAAAAATGGCTATTTTTATCCCGTGGATATCAATAGGACTCAATAAAAGTTTGGTATTCCATCCGGATGGTCAAGGCTCTGCAGGAAGTAGCAGTGCACACTTCAAAAAGCTCTGTGGCCATCTTGTCTCATCTCATGACTGCATGTTTATACTTTATGTGATAACCTGTGTGTACCTTTGTAAGACTGCAGAACAAAAATACTGCATTTAATGAAAATGAGAAGTTGGACTGAGTGTCAAAAGATGGACTAGTTTTATTGTAAAGCTGGAAAATTTGACTGACAAATGCACAATGCAAGATATTACATTAATATCAGAATACAGGTACGCTGCTTCTAAGTAGATTTTTGTTGTTGGACATCATTTATTCAATCTAAATGTCTGTATATTTTAGTAGTATTTAGTTGCACTTATTATCCAGTGTAACATTATGATGGTTAATTAGAGAGTTTATCAGCAGTCAGGTAAGGCATTTGAAAATCTGCAGGGAAGCCTAATCGTGGTTGCAGCCTTGCCAGCAGTACAGAGCAAAATACTAAAATAAATAAATAAAAAAATCATCTCTGTTTGAAGTTACAATTAGGCGTGAGGTCTCTCGTGGGTTCAGCCTTTAAGGCAAACATTAGGTTAGTAAACAACTTTTTAGGTTACACTTTTGCTGGCTTATCCAAACAGTGACAAGGCAACCAAATGCAAGCCAGCGAGAGTGGGCATCATGCGCACAACACTGTGTGTGATGCAAGATGTAAGGCACCGCCTCTGGGCTCAATAGCAAGTTTTTAGGAAGTCCTGATAGCAATCAGCATTAAAAGAAATCCATTGTCCATCATTATCATCATTGTCATTATCAAAAATAAGTATCAGAATAATAATAATAGGCAAAAAGTAATCTTAGTTTTGGATGTTATGGTTCAAAAAGAGGCATGCGAAAGTAAAAGTTGCAGGAGAAATCTGCAGGCCTGAACACTGGGACTTAATATTAAACATTATTTCTTTTTCCTTTTTACTTTTTGCCATGTTAAACATTTTCTCTGTCTATATTGCAGTTAATGTAAAATTAGATTTATGTTGTACATTAAGACCCTTCACTGATGTTTACTGCAATCAAGGAAATAATTGAAAGAATTAAAATTTTAATATATTTAATAGTTTTAAATGTCATTAATTCTTGGCATTGATGAGAGGAACTATTTTAACACTGCACACGCTGCACTCTGTGGTGATATGCCTTAAGGGATAAAAGAAGGCAACATGGAAATTATATGTAATATTTTACCAGTCATTAAAGAAGAACAAGTTGCATTTAAGGAGCTGTCCCTGTACTTTACTTAAAACCTGAAATGAACCTTGTCTTTCACTCTGCACAGAAACAATCATTATGGTGAAACCAAAAACCCTACCAAACAAACACACAACATCCTTATTTGCTGTAGCTGTAGCAGTAGTTATTGTAAATACTCCGGCACACCAGGAGCTGCCTCTGCGCTAACAAGTTCCTCAAGGTCTGAATGTGTATCATTCATGACCAATCAGATGTTGATAGATACAGTCTCAGTATTTTCCTTGTTTACTGTTTCTCATTATTGTTTCTGCATGGACAAAATGCTAATGAAAAGAAAGGTGAATGGGATTTTTATGACAAGATAAATGGTTAAGTTCAAGAAATTTCTGGGAAAAAAACCTTGTATTTGTTAGTGGCGTGTGTGAGGTAAAATGAAAATGAGGCATTTGGCACATCTTAATCAGCCCAGGATTCAATTTTGATATGCTAATATCTGCTAATGATTCCCAGATGAATCCCAGCTATTAGTGCAGTTTGAGTGATTTCCAATTAGTAGGGGCCGATAACATCCTTTGTGACTATTTGATCATGAAGCGAGCCGTCCGCCTGCTCCTCGAGCAAAAACACCAATCTCACGCCCCGGAGAACCGCAGACAGACGAGGGATACCTCCATTCCTTAAGGACTTTCATGTAATCCCTGTGCATTTATGAATCTGACAAGTGAACATAGAGAGGAAACAGGAAGAAAGAAAGAGAAAGGCAGTAAAACGATTTCATTTTACACCCTCTGCTTAGAAATCTGCACACCTTTCTCGAGGCAAGCCTTGTGTCAGTCTGACTTTTTACAGATATAACTCCTCAGAGTATTTTCAATTCAATCATTTGGGGGACAGATTAAACAGATACACACTTACCCCAAAGTAGCTATTAGTTCCAGAGTCCCACAGCACCACCAGGTCCGCGTTGGTCAGCTCCCCGCGGTCAGACATCCCCAGGACCACGCCGTGTTTGAGCTTTGCGACCCTCAGCTCCATGTAAACCTCCTGGTTGGCGTAGCTGATGTTCCAGGCCAGCTGGAGGATCCCACGTGGGTCGAGGGGCACACGGAAAGGCATGGGGAGAGGTGGGAGAGGGCTGGAAGGGTTTGATTTAAGGCTGGACACGTCGACAGCATTAGTGGGCCCCTGATATGAAGCCACCAAGATGACCATTAGAGCAGCCAGGGCGGTGAAGTACATGATGGTGACGTCCTGAAGGCGAAGGTTCCTATTGAAGATTCTCATAGCCTGGTGTTGATGTAGTAGCAAAATTTCTTAGGGCTGATTTTTCTTTTGACCTCTTTTTTGTCTCTCAGGCTTCCTCAGTCTCTTCAGCCAGAGTTGATGTGGAGTTCAATCCAGAAAGTTTTTCTCCAGCGCTGTTGTATCAATGCTGTACTTCTGTATTAGCTCTAACTCTTCAAACTTCAGCACTCACTGGTTTTGCTTGCCTTGTCAGCTCTGCTTTGCTTTCTGGCCACAGTAGACTCAATATCTCCCTCGCAGTGGTCAGGTGAGGTTGTTTATTCCTTTCTTCCCATGTTTTCTATCCTCTCAGGCCCTCATTTCCTGAAAAGTTTGACTTTCTTTTGAGTTTCACTAACTTTCCAGCCTTTAGGTTTCTCTGTTTTCCAAGCCCTTATGGGCTTTGTCTCTTTCCTCTGAGCAACTGCTCTGTCTCTCTCTGTCTCATCCCCCTCCCTGGTTTTTAAGAGACTCCTCCCTTGTGAGTTGTCTGTTTTTATCCACCCTAATGGTATTACATTTGTTGAGGAAAATTGGATTGTATCCTTTAAGCCCTGGGGTCAACCATGATTCTGCACATCTGCCAGCCCCTAATTGATCCAAATTCAACCATGGACATTATCAACGACAATCTGCTTCAGACTAACTAAACTTTATTGCTCGCTCCATCTCTGTCTTTTTTTTCTCTTTGGTGAGGATGTATCAAACATTTTCTTGTACTTTTTCTGACAAAAACTATCCCATACACTATAGCTCTCACCTGGCTTGTTTGGTATTTGATTCAAAGCGGATTTATTGGGCAGTAAGCACTTTTGGAGGCGTAAACAAGGCATTAATGCATCAGGCCCTTTCCTTAAGCCACCGCCTAAGGCTGCAGAAGACCTAATCAAACTGTCAATTATGGGTTTCAAACGCAAGAGAGGGACACATTCAGGTTGGTTTTAAAGGTTAGTAAAGCCCCTGTAGAAAAGTGTGTGCTTATCTGAGTGTGTGTATTTGATGACAAAGAGGTGAGCTGCAGTGGACAAATGGATATTAATTGATTTAAAAAACAATGAAACGCTGCTGCTCAGCTTGTCCCCGCCTTCTACACACATTTGGGAATCAATACAACATGAAAAAGATTACAAATAGGGAGCCTGACATTACACAAAATCAGCAAAACAATATAAGCATAAAAAGAATTGTAAAAAATCTGGGTAAATCTAAGTTTAAAAGGCGCATATATTTATATTTTCAAATGGCTAAGAGACTGAAAACAAATATGAAGGATTATGGCTTGTTTTTTTTTTGTTTTTTTTGTTGGAAATAATTCTCCATATAAAGTATATCTGATTATAATGCAATGTATTTTGTACACTGCAGCGCTTCTCAAAACCAATGTCACAGAGTGCTTTACATAAAGCCAACAAAGCAGAATAAAACCGTCATATAAAAAGTCTGCACGTATGGTATATGGTTCAGGGGTGACCAGCAATATGCTATGAAGATCCAACACCCTGCAGATTCTAACAGGCCATTTTTACAGAAGACATTTTGACATGTCCAAGCAGAAAAAGCACAGCTGAAAAAAAAGGAAATCAATGATGGCTGAATTCTATTTAACCGCTTCAGTTTCAGGGTCCTGACATTGTGCAAGCTGCCTTCTCATGACTAATGCCTGGTAGGCACTAGAGGATTTTAAAACCTTAACTGAAAGCGTGTGAGACCAGAGACAATTTAAAAAATATATATTTTAATGGTAAAAACACACCAGAGTGGCAATTTCAGTGAGTTGGCATCTCGCAGAAACTCCCATGACCAAATGTGATTTAAGAAATATGCAAACATGGAGGCAGACTGTCATCATCAGGGAGATATTAAACAATGTGAGGACCTCTGTGGTGTCGTGTTGTGTGCTGGGGGTGGTCACCTGTCTGTGGTCTCTCTGCAGGCAGGTGATCATTGGAGCAACTGGGAACACCTGAGGGTGTGGTTACTAAAGTCAGTGTGCAGCTGGTAGCTGAAGTCGTTAACATTAAGATAATGTCTGTAAGTCCCTGCACACGACAGGATCATTTATGCAGATAATCAGTTCAGACCAGCCTCAAATTGGGAACACCCCCACAATTGTTGGTAGGTGCAAATTGAACCAAAAGTTGGCTTAATTTTCTTCTAAGTGACAGCATTAGGGCACAGTCACATTCATCTTCATTCAATTTGAGCCAAGGGGCGGATAAAAAAAAAATCACCTCTGGTGGCAAAGCAAATCTGCATCCTTTGTCCAACTTTGGTGAACTTATCCTGGCGAAGTTGCATCCTCAAAGAATATCAAAGATGCATGAGTGATTGACCCCACTTGACTGTCATTGGCTGTAATTTTTCATGTGAATCAAGATGGAGAAAACACTGATTGCTGCCATACCTAAGCAGCCAATATTCTATGATATCAGGCTGTTCTCATACACCGTTCGTACGTATACCTGCGAAAAAACTAACAACCACAAGCATATATAAGCCGCGTAACCATGAGCCTTTAAGTCCTGTACAACACACATAATCAGGAAGGTTGCGATCACATGACAAATGCACTGACGGGAGTAAAGAAGGAAGTGTTATGAAGATGTAAAGTTTGTGTAAGGAGGCAGGTAAGGGTGATGGATGGGTCAAAGAACACAAGA
>JAPZEB010000011.1:12559425-12573067 GCA_029783705.1 Chaetodon striatus | reverse complement strand
AGGGAGAGAGGGAAGGAGAAGAGGAGGAGGAGGAGGAGGAGGAGGAGGAGGAGGAGGAGGGAAGGTTTAAACACTGGCAGAATAGTCAAGAGTGAATGCAATTATAGAGGTAGCATATCCACTTCTGTTTTTTTTCTGCATTTAAAGTGTACTCACATATCAGCTTAATTACCTTTAAAATGCACAGCTGGGAGGGGGAGTCATGATAGATCCGCTGTGGTCGAGATAAAGAGGAGAGGGGAGAAGTGGAGTGGATGGATTGAGACTGGGAGAAGGGAACATGGCTGCTCAGTGATCATGTTAAGCAGTCACCACCCGTTCCTCCCTTCCTCCACCCGTCTCTCTCTCGTCCCCTCCCCCTCGGCACCACGCTCCGCTCTCCCCCTCGCAGCTACACCCTGACATGCTCACACATCACGCTCGCGCACAGATGGGTTCCCACGCAGACACCAACATCACCCGCGCGCGCGATTCCAGGCGCAAGCACACGCGTGCACGAGCCGTTGGTTGGCTGTCCTCATCCCTGTGAGTGATTGAAAAAAAAAAACCTGAAGCTCATTGCAAAGAGTAGACAGGAGGTGAGGAAGGCGGGGATGGAGAACAGGAAGAGGTTGAGCCTGTCTGTGTCGTACCTCAGCCATGGCAGCTTGATTATCAGGTGTGTTTGTGGATTGTCCTGCACATATCTTACTAACAGTGCTACAATTGTACTAGGTATTATAATAAACAGTATTTTCTTTCCAAGATGGGCCTCATTTCCATAGCTATGGACATCATTCCCTTATTGTTACAACATCTTACTCAGCAACTTAACTGTACTGATCTGGAGACAAGATGACATCACCAACTATACGTCACAATGAGGCCAAGCAGCAGAATATTAGACAGGTGATAAAAAAAATCCCAGTTTATTTAGAATGAATTAGTTTGAGGGGAAAAAGGAAATGTCCACATTGTGCACTGAAAAACTGTGCACTGACAATTAGGGCAAGGGCAAAGTTGATCCTCGAGGTAGATCTTCAAAGAGGAATGTGTTTCCCACAGTCAGTTGAGGCAGGTTGGGAAATTTGGGCTCTGTTTGAACCTCTAAATATGTAAGAAACTGGGGATTTTTGGTATCCAGCTGTTGCTATCATACTTGCCAACCCTCCTTATTTTACTGGGAGACTCAAGATTTTTATTGCCCTTTTCTGGATTCCTCCCAGGGTCACAACTCTCCTGTATATCTCCCAATATATGACATATCTTTGTTTGTGACACTGCACCTATGACTACAGAAGTCCACTGTTTCCACCCAGACAACAACACGGCTACACCAAATCTCGCTCCCTAGCATGCAAGTGACCTGTAGAAGAGCTGTTTGCGCCTCGTCCTACTTAGTTAGTGACAGATGAAGAGAGAAATGGAGGGTTGTGAGGGAAAGAAATAATCAAGCAAATTCCAGAATTCCTGTTTGTAATGGAAAGTCTTATTTAAAATCTGCTGCGTTAATTAAAATTCTGTTGAGTGCAAGAGTTGCACGGTGCAATAAAATGAATGAATAAAAACAGACATATACTCACGTTCATGCCAGTAGGCCAATTTATTCTGTAGTCTTTCCTGGGAATTCAAAATATTTAACATTAAAATGACATTGCAGTGTACTTATTATTTTCATTCTCTTAAAGTCACTAGAATGCAGAAAAGAAAGTCTCTGAAATGCAGATTTTCTGGGAGAAGACCCCCAGACCTTCTGTTTTGGTTTCCAAAACCTCCCTAGTTTTGAAGTCTCAAGGTCGTAAAGTGTGGTTGTTGTGTTCCCATGTTAAAATAACTGGTAGCAATGGTGGTTAAAGCTACATAAAAAAGACCTATGATATGAAAGTTGTGACTTTTCCTTTCAGTCTGGCACTGCTGGCCTGTTTGTCTATGTTGTGTGCAACATGCTGCATATATTTCACACTGAATATGAAGGCAGACGGCGCACTGCTCAGTTTACAATTTGCATTTTGTCTGTAAGTATAACCTACAATATGCAGTGCATTGCAAAGAAGCCCAGGGGCCTTCTCATTACAAACTTTATGGTCCAAAGCCTACACGCTCATTATGGGGACAGCCACGTTCAGCTGTATAATGCTAAATCGGAGACTAAAAAGCTGCAAACGTCGACATGGTTCTTTTGGAAAGTGATGAAGCAAAAAGAATTTAAGAACAAGCAAGCTCAGCAAGGTCGTGTCTTACTCCGCCACGCGAGTGGATCACAACAGAAATGCACATGAGGGGAGAGATTCTCATTCATAAATTCCTCTCTTTCCGATGTGTTGTATCCTATTATGCATCTCTGCAATTCTGCCTGACTGCACTGTGCTCCGCTTTTGTCAGCTTAGAGATTAGCATACAGCAAGGAAAAGTTGCTTCAAGTACAATATGGCTAAAACTTTTAAGCGTAAACCACCCACTCAAAGAGCAGAAAAGGCGATGGTAAAATGTCAGTCTGTAATAGCCCCGTCGCCATAGTAACTGAGGACCCGTTCATACTTTTACACACAGTGCCTCTTGAGCACTGACCATTAGTACTAAAATCCAAGCAATCATCAGCTTTGAGCTTTTAAAATGTTTCCTTTACCCATCTTTACATGTCATTGAGGACATCTGTCGTCTCACAGAGGGGCCGCTTCATCTTCATTTGCTCTCCTCTTCTACATTTCATCTCATTTTCTTTCTGCACCTTCTCTTGCCCTCTACCTTTTTTTTCTGTGTTTACACCCACTAATCACTCCCCCTCATGCTGTCTCTTTCCATCTTGGCCTTATCTACCATCCTCCCTTCCTCTTTCATGTGTAAATGCATGTCCACTCTTGCTCCTGCACGGACCTTTAGACCTTTAAAGGCACACACATATGCAGTAGACACATGCAAAGCAAACCAATTGGCAGATTGCTGCCGACCAGTGGTCTTCAGCTTGGCAGTCATCTTGCCTAGGTGTCACGCCATCCACCATTCCTCCCACCTCCCAGTCGACAGAAAAAAAATGTTGGCACTGTTATAATGTTGTAAGTTTCTGCAAACCACAGATATGTTACATTTGCACGTTATTATGTAGTGGATATGCTGAAACTAAGAACAGTGCTGTGGTTAGGGTGGGCTTAGGTTAGGAAAAGATCATGTTTTAGCTTAAAATACAGTTAAGGTCAGGTTAAGTTTTGGAGGCACAGTTCCGGCTGGAAAAACACTAATGCGTTGCTAAAAAACACTCACATCTGGGGGTGGAAAAGCTGCAGGAAACGCAGCAATGACTTGGTAAAAAACAACCAGTTTTGTTGTTTGTCAGTCTCGAGCAGTGGTCTGCAGCTTGGCAGGTGTCATGCCATCCACTATGCCCTCCACCTCAGGATGCCAAAGTCAGCTCATACACTACCCCACTTGAATGTTGATACGTGTAAATGTAACATATTTGTAGTTTGTAGAATCGTACGATGTCAACATTTTCCTCTGGTAACTGGACTGTGCAAATGGCCTCATCTATCTATCAAGTTCAACACTGTTTGATGTTTTAGTGTGCTTGTCTTTGACTTTCTCTGTATGTCACTCCCACTCACACACACACACACACAAAAGTGACGCTAAGGCTCTGCATAACTAGAAAAATCCATCTCAGCATGATGTTGATTCTTATCAAAATTGCCTACGTTCAATCAGATAAAAACATCAAGACAAAAGTAAGGAGGACATGATGATGACTGTGCAAGATTTCACATCTGACGCAAGTTTCCTGATTGTAAACTGATTGTAAACTGATTTTCACGCTACACTAACCTGTTGCTTACCTTGTACGGCAGCTAGATTGTCATGATATCACATGAAAATCCATTTTGTCAGCCTTTAAGTACTGTGTGGACTAATCAGAGGAGTTTCTGGCAGCTATAGGCATTGTTTAGGTGTGTGTGTGATCACACTAAGAAACGACTGTTCATTTAAAACAACAGTAGTGGCACCTGAAAGTGGTTATGCTGTGGTAACATCAGTTATGTTGGCACTGGCCAGTATTTCTTCTTTGACAGAAGGGCAAAAAAGGCACTGAAGGCTTTTTCTGACTGGCCTGTGATAGATAAATGGTTCATCCAGTCACCTCCCAAGCATTTCTTGAAAGTGTCTGCCCTTTTCCAAACAGTTTCTAATGACGGTTTCTCAGGTGGTTCTGTGTAAAAAAAACAAAAAAACATATGGCATTTAAAAGAACCCGACATAGACTACTGGTAAGAGTCTGTATGCAAGCAGAGGTCTCCTGTCTTACTATCTTTGTCCCTAAAACATATGAGCTGTAATTAGCACGGACGCTAGAGGCCTTTAGATAGAAGTGAACATTTTTGTAATTTTAACAAACAACAAATGTGGATGTTTTCAGTTGAGGACAGTCTTTCTACTTTAAGTCATGACTGATGATATTATGTGTGTGTGACTGCGGGTTTTTGTGTGTAATTTGTGGGTATAATTTCCCACAGTGCATTTTGTGGCATGACACAGCTGTGTAATGATTTCATCAGCGCATCAGATATGTTGTGTAGTAACGTCTGACTCTCCTGAGATTCTTCTGAATTCTTGTTAATACCATGTTTTCTTGACAGACGTCACTTTGAATATGCAAAGTGAAGCACAGCAGGATCTATCAATCTCCGAGTCAGAGGCGCTATCTTGGCCTGTGAGTGGCACATGCGGTTCAAAGTGATGTTTGGTACAGAGGACCGCCCGTGCTCCCGAAGGCAGTGTACATCAGCTGGACAGAGAGTGCAAGTGGTGGAAAACAGAGAAGGAGACAAAGACAGCAAAGCAAATGGGAGGAGAGGCTAAACAGAGAAAGAGACAGCGAGAGAGCAAGTGAGGCAGTGCAGAGCAAAAGCAAAAGGAAAGATGACAAAAAGTCAATGAAGTGACTGGCAGGGTGCCAAAAAATGTTGTCTTGTCTGAGTTGACTGGCTCCAAACTTGGAAAAAACCAAGGAGTTTTGACTCTGGTTTTGAATATGAACTACTGTGTAAGACCTCTGAAGGAAAACAGAGATATGCCTTTGTGCATGCTGACACTTCGGTATGAGGTGAGACAACCACTGTATATTCAAATCACGACCTGCAGCTATATCAGCCCTGTCACATTCATGGAGTGAGTTTGTCTTCTGGAATATGGAAAGGTACAAAATCATGCAGCCATTGACATCAATGGATGCAATTCTTTAAGTAAAATACAACATTTGGTTTCAACTGTTATCCACTTTGCTGTGTCCAGATGTTATCACACTGTATCATTCTGGCATGTGTAACATTGTATTAGGTGTAATCATTTTATTTATGTAACTTCTTACCAATTTTAAAGGTCCAGCGTGTGGGATTTTTTGGGGTATACTGTGGCAGAAAGTACATTTTCTTTAGCGTACAGTCACCTGAATATAAGAATTGTGTTCTCATTACCTCAGAATGAGCTGTTTATATCTACGCAGGGAGCAGGTCCTCATCTACAGAGTCCACCATGTTGCACCGCCACATTTCTACATAAGCCCAGAACACACTAAACACTGATTCTAGACAGGGCTATCTGTGTTTTCGCATTGGCCACTGTAATTAGAAGCCCCTTCACGACTAGTAGTGTCCGAAAAACATTGATGTTTTAAATGTAAAACTGCTTTATTCTGTGTTTTTACCAGTTTAAATCACCAGGTCGTTTGTTTTGAAGAATAAGGAAAACTCTCAGTTCCCAGTAAAAACCTCCTGAACATCTGTTTTTTAAGTTATCAGAAAAAGAAGGTGAGCACCCTGAGCAGGAGCTGGGCTAGCAACCCCTCCGCAATGAGCCCAACACCATTGGGCGTCCATTGATTTGTAGCTACTTTATTCAGTTTTTTAGCAGTTTAAGTACTTTCTTTACTTTATTCATTTGTTTTGGAGAGGAAGAGACCTCTGCAAATAATTCAACAGCAGGTAAAACCTGGCCAAAGAACTCTGAAAGCATCCTAACCGTAGTTCAAGCTTGTTTCTGCGGGTTGCAGTCCGATGTTCTCACCACTAGATGGCACTAAATTCCACACAGCGCTTTAATTCAGAGCTGCTTTGAATAGCCTACTTTGCCGCGTATACAGAGTGTGATACATCTCCAAACAAGTACTTGTACTTGTTATAATGGGTTGCACACCCCTTGCACATTACGTCATGTCAGCTGTCAGCTTATCTGAGACACGTGTTTCAAGACACCAGCCAAACCAAACTACTGTAACTATACTAACCAGTCCCCAGCCCAGGGCAAGAATGATATGTACCATAGTGCTGCTTAGGGAGAGAAAGCAAAATGAGAAAAAAAGTCTAAAATTGGACCGATCTCATTGTCAAGTGTCAAGGAGCAAATGTAATTTAATGGTGTCTTATCTAATTCAGGAAGAGGAAAAGGAATTAAATTTATTTGAAGACAGTGTATTACCCTGACTAGACCGTGTAGCCAGAGGGAAGGCTTGCGTGTGTGTGTGTGTGTGGGTGCGCAGTGTATGTCCATACATATGATAACACTTTTGAGTGTTTTGCAATAACATGTTACCCTGTCTGGGACAGACTGAGTGCCGTACTGTCTGCTTGGTGTTCGCATGGTTAACGTTTTTCACACCGGGAGGTCCTGACGGAGCTCTGAGTGTCACAACAGACTATCTGCTCTGTCACTGCGATTTTTCAGGAGCAGACTTGAGTGACACTGAACTCACAAACACGGAGTGAACCAGCAGCAGGCGGCAGCTAACTGTTATGATCCTGTTCAGAGTTAGACTGGAATAGACACACCTACATGGACACGACACACACACACACACACACAAACTTGGAGAGATTGTGCATTGCCAAGGGTGAAGGAAACGTGCTGACAATTTTGTTTTCATTATTGTTATTGTTATTATTTAATATGAAAGAACAAACGGTGCAGAGAGTTTGCATAAATTTCTCTCGACAGACTGATATTCTCTTGTAAACAGCAGTTTATTTCTGTGGGGCCCTGAGACTGGAGACGCTGTCGAGTTTTAGCTCTGCTCTTGTCCATTATATTTCTGCAGCTCTAAGCAGAAACAGTAACTAATCATATTATTAGAGTGAAGTTGCTTGAAGTGTGGGAATTTGAGTGAAGAGGAGATGTTGGAATACACTGTTGTCTCGAAAAAGCATCAAATATTGCCCTCTCTGTTCCCCTAAAAATGACAACGATGTACTCACACACAGACACAGGCAAACGGATATGTGCCCTTGCCTCAGCTATGACTTGTGGGCTATATTAAAAGTTAGCGTTATTATAAGTAAGCCTGTTTTTGCTCAATGTGTTGGTTGTAATTGGCGCTTGATTACCATGTGTATCTAATGGCCTTGATGCACCAAGCTGACATTCATCCATCCAGTGGCGCTGGGCCATCGCTGAGCCTCTGTAGCAGACCACTGGCTGTAGTTTTTGCGGCGTGTCCAACACTGCTGGCACCAGTCATCAGTGGCTGATTGAGCATGTTGAATCGGCAGCAGAGGCAGTCAGTGAGACTGTATACATTAGACAGACCTAAAATACCTCTGACTCTAACACCTGTTGCAGCCTTTTTTTAGGGTTACTCGTTCTCTTCATTAGTGGATTAGAGTTGATGTATCCAGATGTTTATTTGGCTCCTTTAAAGGGGACCTATTGTGCTAATTTTCAGGTTCAGACATGTATTTTGGGTTTTTACTAGAACAGTGGTTCCCAAGTGGTGGGTCATGGTCCAAAAAAGGGCCGTGCGTCCATTCTGCATGGACCCCAAGTGACTCACGAATTTGTCAAGTTTGTAAAAAACACACATTTTATTTTGAGGTACAATGAATTTCCAGTGCAGAGCTTTTATTTTGAAGTGCAGTTTCCTGCTGTAAAGTGGGTGAGTAACAGACAGCTACTTGATAGAGACAGCACCTAGCTCGACAGCATGGCCAAACACAAGTATGGCGCTGAAAATTTTAAAGTGTATGGACTTTGAACCAATGACTAAGGATAAATCTGGACCCCGTGGCTGGAATGGTTGGAAATCACTGTACTAGAACATGTTTATAAGATTTAATAATCAAAATATTGTTTATTCTCCTTATTCTGTCTGTGCTGGAACCCTCTGTCTGAAACGCTCCATTCTGGCATCTGTCTCTTTAGGACCCCTCTTGAAAAGCCCAGTCTGCTCTGATTGGTCAGTGTTTCTGGGTCTTCCATATCTCAGCATCTTTGCACTGCAACTGTACAACAATGTAAGTTAAAGGGGCGAAAAGTCTGAGTGTGGTCAGAAGACGTAGTGGTGCAATGTGTGAACAGCTTAGGCTATTAGTCAGTGACTATATGCTACAACTCCTCAAGACTCAAGCCAAATTCCCACGTCCACCTGCCAATCAAAGTGAAGAGCATTAGCCCTGAAGTTAGCCAGCAGAGTTAGCCTCCCACTGGACCCTGACTGGGCTCATTTAACGTGGACTGTTAAGGTGGACTAGCTATTTTCAGCTGCTGATTTATTGTTCAATTTCAAGTTAAAATCTGCCTTTTTCAACAAAAACAAGCCATTCTTTATGTCGTTGACTATGATCTTAGATTTTTTACCCTATAAAGTAGCAATTCTGCTCCCATTTAGGCACTGGTACCTTTTAAAAGTATGGTTTTAGCACCGATATCTTAAAAAATACCCAACCCCAGCCTAAAACAGATGGACAGATATAAAGACGTCTGTCACGATCGGGAACTGAGTGTTCAGAACGGTCTGAAGCCTGAGGTTTTTGCTCTCAGGGATTACTTTTAATACCTCATGATTTGAAACTTTGACCGCATTTAATGTGAACATCCAGCATTATAACATTAGATGTATGACAGAAAATAAGGAAAAGCCTAACAAGTCCTGTTTAAGTGTCTAGAAATAATCTGTGTGCTCTGTAAAATAGGATTATTGTTTAAAGTGATGACATTCTCGTATTATGTCAGGCCAGAAGTAAAGATTAAGGTCGATGCAGTAACTGTTACAACCTTCTTACAGCCCTAAACTTGCCCCTTAAGTCCACATATTTCCATGGCAAGAGCCGAAGTGCGCCAAGGACACCTTTTTATGGCTTGCATCACTCAGTTTCAGGGCTAAGAACTGCTCTTCAATCCATCAAGTGTGAAGTTCAAAGAAACTGTAATATCTCTGAGCCAACTTCAGCTCCTGCTGGTGCCAAGATTATAGCCTGTCACACACCGACTGGTGGTATTATTTGCACAGCAGAGGGTAGAGCATGGCATGGCAGAGGGGAGGAGCAGGAAGTGCGGTGGCAGACGGACAAAATGTGATTATATGCAATTATTTTGAGATGATTTGAAAGTGAAAGTTCATTTTTTTTTAAACCATTCAGGGGAAAAGATAATTTTGGAAAAATAAAATGTACTCCCAGACTGACAGATAGATAGACGACATCCTTTTAAAAGATGTCTTTGTTAGATTTCTACAGTTCAAAATTAGACATTTCAAAGTGAAAGAGGCATTGTTTTCATTGTACACTCACTAAGGACTGTCTTTTTAAAGTGGTTTATCTGCAGCAACACTGCAGACACACTCACCAAATACAGGTCGCACATGTGTTTGTATCACCTCTTTTTACACTCAGCCTTTATCTGAGTACTGATGTGACTTGAAAAGCATCCTGATTTTCTCCAGGAGCTGATTTATGCTTTATTAGATTTCTGTACAAAATGTTACAGCTGACTGCTTCCGCCACAGACTCAGGTAAATACAGGTGACAGTTATAGCGGATCCTATATCGACTATGCATACTAAAGTGCATTAGTCAAAAGGGATTTATAGCTAAGGAGATGAGACAGATTAAAGGAGTCCGTAGCTTTGAGAGAATTGACTGTCAAGAGATGTTCCTTATTGGAATAAAGAACATTTGCTTTGCCTACATGATTATTTCTGAGACAAAACCTGGGGTGGAATTCTTGATAGATACTACCGGTGATGATACTACTTTGAAAAGGCTTCACTTTCTACAATTTTACAACATCTGTGTGCCACAACACTCTCGAATATTCCTAAAAATGGATTGGGACTCCAGAGGAAAAGCTTAAAACAAAAATACAGTGTCTAAAAATACAGTATGTCGTGGACAAGGAAGGGCATGCTCCATTTCCAGTGCATGCACAGCACGTTTAAAGTTACATTACATCAGCATGCAATTTGAACTGGAAGAGCAACTAAGCAAGGTCATTCAGATGGATGAGAGACATTTAGCGAGCTGTGTAATTAAATGAAGAGACCCCCAGGTCACTGTTAAGTTTTTTTCAAATGTCCTCATGGTGCTATATTCATACTAGCCGGGAGCCATTTTTATGATGTATCATCCACAGAGGGGCACTAATTACAGAAACGTTTGCCCGGCAATACTAGGGCGCATGAGAGAGATAAAAACTATTCCTGGTTTCCAATTATCGCTTTATGAGAGAACCAGTTGCTCTGTTTTCTTCTTCCACAACGGCAAACTCTCCCTCTATCTCTGCCAGCCTTTTTTATTTCCCAGGTACCTGATTCAAGGTCAGAGTTGGGGTTGAGCTAAGCTTGTCAGTGCCTTTCAGTAGAGGGATGAGGTAGGAGTCGAGTGCAGGGACACAAAGAAACGGTGGCAAAAGAAATTTTTGTACGCCTGGTGAAATTTTATGCTGGAACAGGGTGAGCCAGGAGCCTGAGAGAGGGAATCGAGTGATGCTGCAGTCAGGGTCAGTGCAGCCAGACAGGATAATATTATGACAAGGCTTAAGGGGGAATTTGTAAGCGTATTAAGAAATGTGTACATCAGTCTATTAGTGTGGATGAAGTGGGTCTGTGAAGAGTTTTTTGGGTCTATATTACTGCTTGCATTGAGGCTTACCGGAAAAATAAATAAATAAACATCCAGTCAAATCAATGTTGCACCAGGGCATCACAGCTAAAGCTCATTTTCATTTATTTAACTTCTTCATGCAAATGTTTGGTGAGCTAATATTCTCCCTCTCGGGGAACATTTGCTCATGTACGTGGCTTCAGTATCATTTGTATTCTAAATTGAAACATTGACATTTCATGCGTGTTCAAGCCTCAAAATTACTTTTTGAGCAAATCTACAGGAATAGAATTCTTATTCATCAAATGCAATAAAGATTTACTTTTGCAGAGTTAAGTGTTTGCCAGTGAAAACCCTCTGCTCATGAATGTTGAACATGTATTTGATCCAACAGAGAGGGAATTCATTTCAATTGAAAAAGTCTGACAGGGACAGTTCAACATTTTGGGAACAACACTTATTAGCTGTCTTTCAGGGAGTTACATTAGTTTGATGCCAGTCTCATGTCTGTGCAGCAGGTATAGGGCTTGGGTCAGGAGGCTGTCTGCTTAGCTTAGCATAAAGACTAGTGTTAGTCAAGTGCCAAAAACTGCAGTTCCTAAAATGGCCACTTTAAGCTGGCTACAGAAGCAATTCAATCCCCATCGATACTCGTGTTAAAATGCCCAGCATGTGAACAGCTGACTACAAAAAATGATTTTGGTTTAGGGGATGATTTTTTGTTTAACTTGCCTGTTTGAATTTTATTAAGGCTTAAAATTATGTATCATTAAGTCCGTGGCTGCTTTGAGTAACAGGCTGTCTGAAAGGTGTCACCACAGTCTGTGCCCCCCCTTTAACACAGAGACTGCACAATAGGGCCACAACAAAGACCCGTCATTACACCGGCTTTGCTTTTCTACATAGAACCAAACCCTGCAGGCATAATGCCACCCCAATGTGTGATGTTAGACAGCATGCGGGCATCCTGGATGCAAAAGAGGCGTGACAGGTGTGACGTGTAACACAGCGGCATCAGCGTCTTGTGTTACATATAACGTACGCATTGGGCAAGGCTTTCTAAATCATAATAACGGCATATCATGGCAATCACAATCATCTACCATCCCTGTCCCTTGCCCTCTACTTGGAGGGTAAGGAGCTCCCAGACCTCATTGTCCCTCCAATTTGTAGCCATTTTTGGCCGCTTTTCTCCTCCCTTGAGTTAGCTGCTAACTGCTTCTAGCTGCTTTTTAAATCTTTCAGCCGTGGGTCACACACATAGCACATTCCAGAATGTCACACCTGTCCTATTCTGCTGACTCACACTTACACAGATGACAATTTGACTCTGTTACTACTGCTGCTGCTGATTTAGAGGAGGAATAACTCTGCTCCCTCATTTCATGATTGTACCTTTTATTGGGAGGTGGAATAATGGCGCGGCATTCTCGCCTTGAACAGGTCTTATGTGTCAGATCCTCCCTTCACTCCTCCCAGCTCCACCCTGTCGTCCAAATGGTCATCTTGCGTCACTTCTGGCTCCAAAAATCCAAGATGGTGATGGCAAAAATGCCAAACTTGAGGCTTGAAATAGGGAATGCACAAACCAATGATGACACGGTGGCTACATTTATTATTTCTATACAGTCTAAGGTCTTAGTATGTGTATTTATAAACATAGAGAGCCGGGCTAGCTGTTTCCCTATGCTTCCAGTCATTATGCTGAGTTAAACTGAGATGGTGCTAACTGCCCCCTGACTGTAGATCCACCACTAATCTCATTTAACTCACAGCAATGAAGCAAAAAAGCCCAAAATGGTGGACCCTCTCCTTTTAAAGCAGTACAGCTGTCTCACCAGCATATCACAGCGGGACAGGTTGTGCTCCAAAGGAGCAGTAATGAAGTGTACAAAGTGGATCACAGTGGCGCTTCATTATCTTCATGATGGTGTATTACACATCAATATGTAAGTGGTGGTAGCTGTGATGAATGTTGCATAATGGAAATGGGTTTCATTTGAATTTCCTCTGCGAAGATGATACACACTGTAGGTGGAAGTTGTGTAAGTTGGTAATTATTTTGGCAAATACTAATTGAATAGTCTTTGATTGCACTGTCATTAGAGGGCAGACAAAGACTAATCGAGGACAAAAGGCTCTAATGAAACCTACTTTGTCACGAAGAAGGGTTCATTGTGTCTTTATATCGAGTTTGTTATCAAAGACTGTCTGTGAGCTTGAAAACCAACACCTGGCATAGAAACTTGAGCACAGTGAAGGACGTCAGACACTAAAGTTTTAAACATACTTACATTTTTTAAGACTTGTGTCTTGTCCTTGGAGAACAATGCATGTGCGTATGTGCTGTGTCTTCGGCTATGGCTGCAAATATACGTGTAAAATCACTCTTTGACAGCTACAGCTGTAATACGGCTCATCCCATTGTTCTCAGGGCATGTTATTGTCTCTTGTGTATGACTCGAATCCACCACCTACTGTGTACTTCTCCCCCATTCAACTGAAAGCCTGTCAACAGCCATTATTCCTAGCAAGACCTCTGCTGTGATCCCTGCCATGTTTCATCAAAGCGTGGCAATTTATTCCAAAGCCCACTGTCTGAGCATGTTAGCTAGTACTAAAATTATTGCATGTGAGTGTTCGTGTGTGTTTGTGTGTGTGTGCGCCCGCCGCTGTTCTTCTCTGCGCCCCTAACCTCTTGTCATTCCTGTGGACGAATACCAGCAAAAGGAGCTGAGCTGACAAGTTTGCCTTTCTCCAGTACTATTTCACCATGAAGTCGGAGTTGCGTGCTTGCGGTATGTGTG
>JAPZEB010000011.1:12524715-12546861 GCA_029783705.1 Chaetodon striatus | reverse complement strand
AGTGTAATTCCATTATGACAGTCAAAATAGGGATGATAATCGTCGTTCAAACTCGGGTAGATAATGGCTAGAATCTGGCTCATTACTGTGAAGGCTATGGCAAAACAAATTTCCTACACATAGGGATCCAAAAGATCTGAGCAAGGGCCTGAGGCATTTAGCCTGTAGCTCAGCAGGTGGGGCAGTAATTGCAGAGTTGGTGGTTTGTATGCAGCTCTTCCTAACCATGTGTCAAAGTGTCCTTGACCAAGACACTGAACTCCAAATTGCCCCCAGTGGTTAGGCTATGGTAGCTCCCTGCCATCCGTGTGTGAGTGTGTGTAAATGGGTGAATGCGAGGCAAACTGCAAAGCACCTTGGATAACAGCACTATATAAATGCGGTCCATTTACAGAGTTCAAATGGAAACTAAGCTAGTTTTGCTCGAGTGGAAATGATATGAACCTTTCCACTCAGAGCTGATTACAGTTCTTGGGGTTCTTATATTTCACAGCAAAATCAAAAGTGATCCACAAATTATGGCTTCATATTAGTTGGCGGGCTGCCAGGAATGAATTTGAAAGCTACATTTTGTGGGCCAGAAATAGCTGCCACAAATGTTCCACTGAAAAGTGGATTCTGTTTACAAGTCTGTTTGAACTGTAATTGTTGAGGATTTGGCACGGGGAAAGGAATAAACCTTTTCGACATCATACTGTAGCACAGGTGCAGCTTTGCCGAGATGACACGTGAACATGTTGGGTCCTGTAGATTGGAGAAAACCTCATGGGGAAATGGGCTAAAGCGGGGTTTGATTATAAGAGACATCCTCTCTGTAAATAGTGTCAAATGAATTGTGGAAATAAATTCACCACATAAATTGTTGAGAAATGTGTAGATACAATCATTTAGGCTGTGTTTATTTTATATGAAATGCTATTTGCTATTTTCTTCTTCTACATATGCACATTACTTCTGAATTTATTTTGCAAACATTGTAAAATGGTACTGCATAACCATAATTATAATATAGAGGTTGACCTAGACTTTATTGGCAGGATAGTGCATGTAAACTAATTCACCAAAGCATTTATTTTGCTGTGTTACTGCTAACACCACGGCCATGCAGACATTTAAGTAAAATAAATGTCCCTCTTTTTCTCTTATCACTTTCTCTTTATTGTTCATTAACTTTCTATTATGCCTCTTTTTTAACTCACCTCCTCTCTCCCTCATCTCTCTTACATTCTACATCATTCGGTGCCTTTTTCACCCCCCATATTCTCTGTCCCTTTCTTTCTTCTTCTTCTTCTGTCATCTCTGCTCTCCATAATTTTTCTCCATATCCCATCCTCCTTCTCCCACCACCAGTATTATTGCTGTAAGAAGGAAGAGTCCGAGTCGGAGGAGGAGGAGCCAGACTTTGCCGTTACATCACGCCTCCCACCGGTCCACTCCAATCACAACATTGTGGCGGCAACGGCCGCCGCCTCCTCCATCCCCAATGGCCCCGCCCTTTTCTCCACCCCTCCCATGGCCAGGAAACTAACGCGTTCACAGACCTTCTGTCCATCCTGTACACACTATGAGCTGCCTTTCTACCTCCAGCCCCCGCCTCAGCCGCAGATCCACCATCAACCAGATGGGCTGAGGAACGGAGGTGACCGGATCAGCTACCGCAGCGTCCAGCAGCAGGATCTAGACCTGCCAGTGCCTGTGAACATTTCAAACTACCGTAAACCGAACCTCGCCCGGTCGGTCACCATGAGGGACATGTTCCAACGCAGCTGTAGCATCAGCACTGATGTTTAGCTGAGTGAGGCTGGATCTCTGTGTAAGTTTGTGCTTAAATGAACAGGCATGGCCTAGGCCGGACTGAGTCAGACTGTATTTTTGTCGTCTTGACCAGTTTAGCCCAGTCTAGTGTGGTCTGATCTAGTCTGGTCTCATTCTACTGGTCACCTCTTGCAGAATGGAGGACTCAGATGGCACTCAGGACTGGAATTTTAAAGGTACTATGCTCAGGTCCAGGACCTTACCCTTGGGCCACCATAGAGTTTAAAGTATTTTAAAAATGTTAAATTATCAAAAACATGAACTTCCTGGTTTGTTTTGTTTTGAAAAGCTCTTTTTTAACAATCAGAATGGAATTTGTTTTACAATTTGATAAAGTTTGTGTAGCCCTACTTCCTCTGGACTCTTCTACCCACGGCCTGAAAGATACACAGATTCCCGCCATGTCAAAATGACATAATCGGCAGGGATTTTCTCTCTGCCATAGCTGCTACAAACAAAATATGATTAGGAGAAGTCCAGTGTCTCCCTCTCCTATGACGGGATGATCTGTCTGCTCCTCCATCCACAGATTATAGAGATTATAAAATATCACTCACCACCAGTGGAGGAAGGGGGATGTCATGTTTTAGCTGCCACCCACTGACATTTCAGATAGACTTAACTTAGGCCATAATATTTTAAGACATAAAGGGCTCACAGAAGATGGAAATCCCCGCTTGTTTTCCATATCCTTTCATAGAGGTCTCCAGTTTTGACGGGAGGCTGGTTTCTCTGAGCGTCTGCTGACAACGCAAAGTGTATATACAGTATACTTCAGCAGACACAGACCTCTGTGTTCTTGCAGGCAGGGTGGACTAGGTGCCAAAGGGGGACGGGTTCTTGCATTTGTGTGCATTCGTGTGACTGTGCTTGCATGCATGTGTGCGTGTGTGTGTGTGTATAACTCGACCAGTTGTTATACCAGGATCTTATTCCATACGGTTAAACACAGTCTGTCACCCCTATGTATACCGAACCCAGTTGTGGGTTGCAATAACATTTTAAACATTTATTGTAAAGGGTGAAGTGATTGTATTAGTTTGCCACTTTACCTTTAAATCCATGACCCAACCAGATGACGTGACAAACTCTATTTTGTAAATGTTTATTTTACTGATTAATGCTATAACACAGACTCAAGTTGTAGGTGACGTTCAGAGGAGTAAAACGTTTTTACGGCAACACTTTAAAGTGTGACATTCATTTTAGTTCTTCACTCAAGTTTCATTTCGTGGACTCTTCACTGCATTCCTTGTGTCGTCTCTGATTTGTTGATATATGGATTCATGGGCTAAAGATTAATTCACCTTTAAAGGCACATCTATAAATATTTAACAGGCCATAGCATACACTCCGGTCTCTCTCTTCTCTCAACTCGTTGGACTGAGGAATATTTGCTCTTCCTCTGAGGTACTCAGAGAGTTCCTTCTTGGGATTGTTTTTATTTTCTGCGCTTGGCTGACCAGCCTGGCTGGAGGGCTGATTTTCTGACTGGAGGAGCAGTGGCTGAGTTTTATGGACACGGGACACACGTTTAATGAATGAAATTATTTACTGCTTGATTTCAAGAAGAAATGCTTGTGGTTGTGTGAGGGGCTCGAAGCGGATTAGATAGTCCCTCTTGGACCTCCCCTCCTTCTCAAAATAGATGGTAAAAGCTGTTGTACCTCTCTCTCTCTCTGTCTCTCTGTTGATTTTATCAGCGATCATGCTCATTTATATTCCCAAAGGGTAAAACAGTGAGTGATTTTGTTTTAAGTTTTTCCTCTTGTGACATGTGCTTTCCTGCAAATACATTACAACACACATGCACATTGCACAAACACACAAACACACACATACACACATTCACACACACATACACACACGCACACATACAGTTCTCAATGCTATGCTTTCCTTACTTTTTAAACTGATGTGACAGTTGCACAGGAAATTTAGTGCCATAAAGAACTATGAGAGAAATTTATTATAATTATTATGATTATTATTATTATTACAAGTGTATATTCAAATGCAGTGTTGCTTTTTTCCCTACAGTATTTGAATTACTTGCTTTATTTTATGATCCAGCTGGTTTTTCAGACTCAGTACAGTACAGCAGAAATGTTTCTGTCCTTGTTTCTAATATATAACTAACAGACACATTGTTGCTAATAAAATGGTGTGAAAATCCTTCTGATCCGTTTTGTTGTTGTTGTTCATTTTACCAAAACTTAATATTGAGCAAAAGGCTTTCCTTCAGCTTGAATTCATATTCAAACGTTTGTGAAAGTAAAGCCTGGGAAGTCATTTGTTCCATTTAAATAATTTACATATTCAAAGGTCTTGTGTGTATGTTTTAGAGGCATCTTGCACTGAGTTTGCAGTTTGCAACCAACTGAAAGTTCTCCCATGTGCCAGGCATGTAGGAGAATGTTGGTCCTATTGAGAGCCAGTGTTTGGTTTGACCATTCTGGGCTACTATAGAAACAACATGGAGGACTCCCTTGAAGATCACCCACTCCATATGTCGAATAGTTCTTTCTAAGGTAACGAAAACACAACCACTCAGTTTCAGATGATTGTAAACTAACAAAAACATTGTTATGAATATTAAATTCCACTCCTGGATAAATTCCTGTAAATCCTACACATGGGACTTTTAAAACAAAGTTTTGCATTGTATGCTTACAAACCAAGTGCCTCTTGATATAAAGTTTATCAATGGACATTTACTGTACCAAGAATATGCTCTACAGGACCATATTTCTGCCAGTTGCCAAATGTTGAACAGTCGATTCAACCAAAAGCTCAGTGCATCATCCTGGATTATCTTATTTAGTGAACTGCTAAACACAGGGTAAATATCAGCACGCTGTAACATATGCTTTGGTCATAGCACCACACCACAAACAGCATGCAGAGAGTTGTGCAAGAAAAAGCAAGATACATTTCTTGTCTAGACTGCAGCTTTGTTTGGATATCTCTTTGAAGAAAAATGTCCCATCCTAGACTGAAAACAGGAATCAAATTCTGTTTTGCCTCGTGCACATGTTGGCTATTTGTTGTTGATAAAGCTAATAAACCAACATCTGTTCATCAACAGTGCCGGACCAAGCACATTTAGCACCCTAGGCAAGCTCTTTAACTGCCCGTGTTATTGTTATTATTATCATTATTATAACTATTATTATTATCCCTTGTCATCGATCCTGGTATTCATGGACAGGATCTCGAGATACAGCCGGGGGGAGGAGGGGGTCCTGTTTGGGGACCTCAGAATTGCATCTCTGCTTTTTGCAGATGATGTGGTTCTGTTGGCTTCATCACGCCGTGACCTTTAGCATGCACTGGGGCGGTTAGCCAAGTGTGAAGTGGTCAGGATGAGAGTCAGCACCTCCAAATCTGAGGCCATGGGTTCTCTGCCGGAAACTGATGAATTGCCTTCTCCAGGTTGGGAGAGGTACTGCCTCAAGCAAGGGAGTTTAAGTATCTCGGATCTTGTTCTCGAGTGAGGGTAGAATGGAGCGTAAGATGGATTGGCGGTTTGGTGTGGCTTCTGCAGTGATGCGGGAGCTGCGCTGGACCGTCGTGGTGAAGAGGAAGCTGAGCCAGATGGCAAAGCTTTTGATTTACTGGTCCATCTATGTCCCAACCTTCACCTATGGTAATGAGCTCTGAGTAGTGACTGAAAGAATGAGATCACAGATATAAGCAGCTGAAATTAGTTTTCTTTGTGGGGTGGTTGGGCTCAGCCTTAGAGATAGGGTAAGGAACTCGGACATCTGGAGGGAGCTCGGAGTAGAGCCGCTGCTCCCTCACATCGAAAAGGGTCAGTTGAGGTGGTTCGGGCATCTGATCAGGATGCCCCCTGGGCACCTCCCATTTGGGATATGCCAGGCACATACCACTGGTAGGAGACCTCGGTGCAGACCCAGAACACTCTGGAGGGATTACATATCTCATCTGGCCTGGGAACGCCTTAGGGTCCCCCAGGAGGAGCTGGAAGGATGGATGGATATTAATTGTGTTTATTACTAACAAGCACCAATGAGAAATCACCACAAATAAACAACAAACAAACAATAATGAATAAGAAAAACAATAAGAGAATGTGAAAATGCGCACATTTTGTATTCTTTTTGTTTTTGTACTGCGCCCTGGATGGCTTTTGCTTTTCATTTTCTCTAAATGCTTTCCACATACACTCCACTCCGCCATTTCCCTAATGTTCAGTACTTTTGAATGTCGCCTTTAGGAAGATCTGCCACTTCAACTAATAGAGGAAAATTACCGTTATTGCTTAGCAGCAGCCAAAAGTTGTGTTCTCTGAAAGCTTACGGGTGTAAATATGTCTCCAAAAGAAATTGGTGGACCTGCTAATATGTTTTTCTGTAATGTTGATAGTCAAACATCAGACATACGGTAACAGATAAAACAGTGAAGCCTGCCAAACCTCCAACCAAAGCAACAGCGATAAGGTCTGTTTGCACACAGATCCAGTCAGCCCTGAGGCGACGAGGTGAGAGTCATGACAGCAAACAAGTTTGAATGGGAGGGCTAAGAAACAAGAATGGGATGCTTAAGTGCGATGATAAACCAACCTGACAGTCAGAGGCGAGGAGATGATAGCCACAATGAAAAGTCGTCCATGCAGGAAGGCTAAAAGATGAAAATGGGAAGCTTTATTTTGACAATAAACTGAGTGAGTCAGAGGGGCAAGCAGACTAATCATACAATAGAGAACAACTAAAAACTATTTCGGAGAGGAAATAGAGGTAGTTATAAGCAGGATGAGTCAGAGCTAATGAATGAGAAATAGCACATACCACAGAATACACAGACAGATGGAGGCGTAGAGGAGCTGATATCAAACCGAGGCCTCCCTGGCAGAGACATGAATAGCCATTTTGTGATGGCATTAATACAACAGCACTGCTTCAGACATGAAAAACCTCTCAGATTATGATGGATTCTCTTTGATGTGGATGCATTCAAACTCTCATTTATTTCTACATGAATTGTAAGTACTGTAACAGGGAATTACTGTCACACTGGCATTCCACAGGCAAGGAGAAATGGCTGGAAATGCATTTATTTATTCTCTTTATATTCAGCATAATTTACATGCAATGATACTAGGACTACTTGTCTGATAACACTGCATCCAATTTGGGGTCTAGAACATGTTTAGCATACAGCAGCTTGGCTTAGAGACAAATGCTTGCCCTATCTCTACAAACAAATATCTGAATATGTATGCAGACCGATCGCTGATGGGTTCAGAGATTGCCGCTGGCAACTCTTAAAAAAGTAAAGGCATGTATAACATTCTGTTACAAACACCTGATGTGGGAATCAATACTGTTTTGATAAAGATGCTGTTGTGAGAGTGAGATTGGAGGTTTGTGGCGGTATCCTTCCATCATGGCTGACATTGTCCAGCTCAGCAAGAGTCTGCCTCATAACTAAAACAGCCAAACGATCTGTCAGCTGCTTTCTATCAGAGTCCTTCACCAAGGCTTTGGATCCTGTATCGCTAAATATAACCACCAATATTTCCTTCTATGTATAACTCCAGTCAAACCTCCAATGTGTGTGTGTATCCTTGTGAAAACACTGATTTGCATAGGTCTAGGATTTTTTTTAAAGACCTTCCCGCGATAAATAGATGCATAGAGGCAGAAATTAGTGCATAAATATTCACTAGAATGTAGGAAATTAAGTGTTTGACCCTCAAACCTCTTGTTTCATATGTGCTCCCCCGAGTTGAAACAAAATGTACTGACCTTGCTGATTTGTATTGGTATGGTGCCAGCAGGAGTATAAATCTCTGTGTGTATGTTTTTGGGAGGTGTGTGTTTTGTATCATATATTTCTGTCTTTGTTTGCATAAAAGTTTGTCCTGTATTTGAGTGAATAAGCGCTTGCACAGGCTTTGTGAATTATTTAGGGGCATAATCGCCTCTAGTGTAAGCAGAGCTCGTAGCACGGCCTTTAGAGGTGTATCGATGTTTTATGACATGCTTTGAATCATCCCCCTCATCTACCCCTCATCCTGCAGCAGTGTGCTCACTCTCTCTCACCCCGTCTGTCCACTGCATCTCTCGTGCACTCTCTTTTTCTTCCTTTTGTTTCTCTGCTATCTTTTCACCCAGCCGTACACTCTTGTACTACATGTTGTGTGTATGCGTGTGTGTATGTGTCTGTTTTATGGTCCCTGGCCATAATTCCCCAGCAGTGGAATTTAGATGCAGTACAGAGGAGCGGCAGGGTTTCCATGAATTATGAACATGATAGATATGAGGCTTTCCAACTAACATTACAAACCAGCGCTTCCTACCCCTCTCCTCCTTTCCTCTCATTGTCCTGCTGTTTTCAACCTCTTGCTCCGTTCCCTCCCCTCATTAACATTCCTTGTTCTTCTTCTGCTGCTTAGATTTTCCTTATGCTTACTTTTCTCACCGCCTCCTCTTTCATGTCCTTTCTCTTATGCATACTTTTAAAGTTTTGCTTCTCTATGAGCCCTTTGTGAAACTTTCTTTACTGGAAGACAAACAGGTAGTTTGAATTTCATGTCCTAAAGTTTTGAGATATCTGTTTTGAAAAATGACATGTTGTCTGTCCACATTAGAGAGGAAAATGTGGTTGTTTACCTGCTTTTCTGATTTCTGTGTGGACCACAAAAAACAATCACTATAGAAAGCCACTTGAAACTGGCTTATAGGTGTGTCATAAGTCCAAGAAAATACAAATGAGTTGAGCATTAAAGTGTGCAGGATTTAGGGGGTGTATTGGCAGAAATGGAATATAGTATGTTTTCTTTGGAGTATAATCAACTGAAAATAAGAATGGCTATGTTTTTGTTAACTTTGAATGTGCTGTTTATATCCACATAGGGAGCTGGCCCTTGTCCATGGAGATTGCTATGTCGCACCGCCATGTTTCTATAGAAGCCCAGAACAGAGAAACCAAACACTGGCCCTAGACAGGGCCATTTGTGTTGTCAGCCACCGTAGTTGGCAGCCCCTCCGTGACAAGCAGTGTCAGAAAAACACATATTTTTAAACATAAAACTGCTTTATTCAGTGTTTTTACCCCATTTAAATCACCAGATCAGTTTGTTTTGGAGAGGAAGAGTCCTTTGTGGATAATTTGGCTACTGGATAAAACCTGAGCCTCTAGATATTAAGTTATCAGGGAAAAATGGTGAGCACACATCGGCAGGCGCTGTGCAAGCAGCTGGTTTGCAACGTGCAGAACAGCGTTGGAGAGACACTGATTTGTAATGTGAAACTGCTTTATTCAGTGTTTTCACCAGTTTTAATCAAGTGGCCCTTTTGTTTTGGAGAGGAAGAAACCTCTGCGGATAATTCAGCTCAACTCATGATAAAACCTCCCTGAACAATGATTACCAAAGAAATTTTAACAGGGGGAAGTTTTAGCCGATTGCAATCGGCAGTCCTCACCACTAGATGCCCCTATCCATCCAGCCATGCATCTATTTTCATCCACTTATCTGGGGCCAGCAGGCCAAGCAAAGCACCCCAGATGTCCCTCAATGTTTTCCAGTTCTTTCTGGGGGACCCCAAGGCACTTCCAGACCAGATGAGATATGTAATCCCTCAAGCATTTGCTGGGTTTACCAGGGGCCTCCTACCAGTGGGATGTTCCCGGAACACCTCTAAAGGGATGCGCCCAAGAGGCAGATGTCCCTCCGGATATCCGAGCTTCTTACCCTTTCTCTAAGGCTGAGCCCAACCACCCCACGGAGGAAACTCATTTCGGCTGAATCCCCCTAAATCTTATAGACTGAACCTTTAAAAAGGCAGTTCAGTCTTCATCTTGGAAACAAAGAAACCAAAAGTAAAACTTGGTTCAGGGTCATCTTACTTTCATTTTCCAAGCAACCCAATTACATCTAATAATCACCTTAATGCTCAGGAAAAGCAAGTAAGTGGGCCTTAAGTTAACAAAAAAAATCGAAATACAAAAATTACCTCAATAAAGACTGAGTTACTGGGCAAATAAACAATGCATATAGTATATACAAGCTATGCCATTTTCACAGAGGACATTTAGACATGTCACAGTAGGAAAAGCATAGGTATAAATAATAACATTGATGATGGCTGAATTCCATTTAGCTGTTTCAATTTCAGGACCCTGGTGTTGGGCATGCTAGCTCACACTTGGATATAACAGAACCTTTGTTAATGTCGCTGGTAACACCTCTGCTTTTCCTGCTATGATAAGTCAAACATATATCAAATAATACCCATCCACCTGCACACTTGGCTTCTAATTACGTTTATATAAAGCATAGAGCAGCGTTTTTTTGAGCATTAGATAAATACTGCTGCTAAATTCTGTAATGATACTGTGTCCTATCACAGAACATATGCAGAACATTGCTTGCCAATACTTTCGTCCTTTATTTTGGCATTCCCGAGACCCCTCACCACCAATATGGACATCACCCAGACTGCCAAAAATAAACACAGGCAGGCTAAGCTTTGAGAGGCTGGTAACACATTACGAAGGAGCACTTCCCTCCAACTATAGACAAAAGTACGACCAGCATCACAAACAGACACTTGCTCCCATTAACAACAACAGCAGATGTTATATTTGCTGAGACAAAAATGGCCCTGTCATCGGAGCACTCCCAAATGAAACATATGACTTTGTGTCCTTAATTAACAAAACTCAGAGATGCATAGCAGCCATTCAGAAAATGTGACACACATACACGGAGGCTCATCGCTGTGTCGGAGTTGTGGAAAAATAGCCATCCTCCACAAATCTCTCCCCCTCTGTCTCACACACACATGACTGCGTGCAGGAGCCATTACCGCCCAGTGTGTGTAATCTTGTGATTTCTAAAAGGAGAAAAGGCCATGCCTCCTGTCTGAATTTTTCATTCCAGACCCTCTCTGTCTCTGTATAACAACTAATAAATAAGCAATGAATCCTGAGGACATAACGCAGAATGGACTCAATTTTATGTCCTCCACACCCCCAACACCAACCCCCCTCCCCTGGATACACACTTTATCTGCCTCTCTGTCTCACTCTCCTCTTGTCTCTATGAACCCTGTCTCTCTCTCTCTCCGTCATAACTCGTACTCTCTGTCTCTCCCTCTCTCTGTGTTTTAAGAGCTAAATCTTTTGCAGCGTTCACTTCCTTTGGTACTTGCCCAGTGAACTGTACTGGCCCCAATATGAGGTGGAAAAGTGTGTGTGTGTCTGTGTGTGCATATGTGTTTGTGGACTGAATGTGACCTTTTGCTTTTTTTAATCCTCCACCGCTTTAGATTTAGAGCACTGATGGTGGCTTTGAATAAGTCTGAGAAGCACCTTGGTTGATGGGCAGCTCAGAGTAGCCTCGGTTTGGATTAGCACACAAATATATGCCACAACATCGCTCTCAGATTATGCAATATTTTTCTCAGTCAACAAGTGAGTGGGTTGTTTCAGACAGAGAGAGAAAGGATGGGAGGGAGGGAGAATCTGTATGTTATGAGAGGAAAACAGCAGAGAAATGTGATGAAGGCAGAAATAAGTCAACCTAAAGTGGTGCTTTTACACCATCTGGTGGTCCAATAAGGATAGTGGCTCTGTTGGCACGTCCCAACCAAACACTGGGTATGGTCCTTAACTGGCCTAACCAAATAGGGGCACACAACCCCTCTCATGTCTGTGAATTTAGCTTTAAGATGGATGTTATTTTTCCTTATATCCAATTTCAATGAAATTCAATTAAAAGGGTCACAAATTATTTTACATTGTGATTTATTTTGGCATCAAACAGGCAATACAGCTCCCAATGACTCTCCAAAAGAGACCCTTTAATGATTGAGCATAGGTATCACCTGTAACCTACATACCCAAAATGGAGCGATGCAATAGGACTGTGACCCTCGCTTAGGATGCGTATATCAGGAATCATGCACTCAGTGCATATGTCATTTATCTTGACAGTCACTTTTTATTTAACCTTTAAGCTCACGATTAAATAAATCATAATACACAATGGGAGCTGTCAGCGTGAATGACATTGATGTGTAGGGCCCACTTGCTTGTCTTTTATGTAGAGGACTCGAGCCAAAGGGAAAGTGCAAATCATTTGTTGTTGGTGACATTTTACAAGAGACAGAATAAAGAGATTTTTTGGGGTCGTTTTTGCCTTTATTGATAGGACAGCTAAGATAGACAGGAAAAGTGGGAGAGAAAGGACTCAGCCCATATGTGGCACACACTTTAGCAGGTGAGCTAGAGGCTGCTGAAAAAAAAGTGACTTAAATGAAATATAACTATTTTATGATAGATAGATTTGATTACATTTCTTGATGGACGCTTTCTACGAACCACCAGAAATGTAAAAATCCAACAGTCAAAATATCCACAGTTCCTGGCTATAATAAATTGTGCTCTTTCGGCCATTTTTGTTTTTTTTTAAAGAAAACCTGACTTTCAAACCTACTTCCAGGTTTTGGGGTTCAGGGTTATTTCAAGTCTTTTGAAAAAATATGACCATTTGAAGCTGAATGTTCATCTCCTGTGTCAAATCAAAATATTATAACTCCCTCCCATGTGCTTAAAATACTATTTGAAATGCCTCCCCCGTTTGCACCACTCCTCCCCTCTCATAAGTAACAGACAGTCCCTAAATGCTTCACACACATACTGATCTAGTCCGTGTAAACTCTAGCCCAATGTTGACTGCCGAGTACCTATCATATATAACTCATATCTATCATATATAAAGCCAGAATCCAATTCTAGGTTGTTTGTAATTATAGTGTTTAAGACTTTATGCAAGAACTATCGCCTATGAGAATATATAAAGGCTCCCAAAACTGTCCTGACAAAATAAGAAGAGTTGTGAGTCACAGCTGTTACCGGGGTAACCAAACTATCTAAGTCCCGCCTCTCGCTCTCAAGAACCAATCAGATTTAAGTATGAGTCTGTTTCCCATCAGCCGGGAATTACGAACTTCCTACTTTTCTCAGTGTTCATATGTCGTTCGTGCTGCATGAAATAGACCATGACACACACATTTTGGTAACATTAAAGGCAGTATGAACACGGAGCAGTCTGCCGACACCCACAGTAGTGCAAATAAGTGTCCTGTTTCGACGCCGGAGGGGAACGACTTGAAGACAGGCGCATTGAAAAGGTAGGTTGTTAGCACACTAACGTCAGTTAGCTAGCTAGCTAGATTTAGCGTCCGCTAGCATCGTATTACATTATTTTTAGGCATTACTGTTACTGCTAAGCTAGCTGTAATGACTTCAAAACTACGTTTATCATAGTCTTGTTTCACTGCCCACCTTTTTGGCTGTGATATTGCCCCAGTACCCTCCTGAGACACAGGTGCTGTCACTGTAACGTTAACTGTTATATTGCTGTTGCTTATTTACAGACAGGCCTTTCTTAAAACACATAAATCTTTCTGAGATAGCCTCAGACATCACTAAAAGTTGCATAGTTTATTTGACATTTTTTATGTGGGAATAAGGATAAATGAATACCTTCTGTTTGCTGGCTAATGATAACTGACCAGAAATCACCTCAAAATCAGCTGTCCTCTGTTGCTTATAAAATCTGACCACCTACATTGTTCCTCTTATGAGATTCCTCTGGGTATCTCACCCATTTTTAATTAACTTGTTAAATATACAAGGTATTTGCAGACCACGTCAAATGGAAAATTAGTACATTTTTATCACAACAGTGTGACTAAAAGGGATAACTAATTGTTTTTGGCATATGTGTAATCCTTGGTTTGATAATTATCATTTTTAGCCATAGCAAGAAGACTAAAAATCTTGGCTTCAAATCCCAAATGTATTTGTTCAGAGGGGCTGGAATTTAATTAACGTAAAATGTAAGTGATATGATGTGTGAAACAAGCTCAAAAATGTAGACACATACAATACAGCTTTTATTGCTGTTACTGTCTGCTGGGAATTTTCGAGATTTAATGCTGAGTGAACATGTAACCAGACATTTAAAAGAAATATTATTATTTATGCATTATCTCATCAAGTGAAATATATCCTGGAATTAACAATAGTTTCCCTCCCCTCTCCTCCTAGAACTCCATTCTCAAGGTTTAAGAGAGTGCACTCCAACTTCAAATCACCTGTAGGTAAACTCCCTGTCTGTCTGTAATACACGCTTCAAGTGCCACATATGCATCCCAGTATGGTTGTCTGTTTTGCACCTGACAGCTTCAAGTAACTGAGAGTGCTAAAGTTAGCCCTGCAGAGGAGGTGGCAGAGCTAGAGAGGAGGAGAGAGCAGTTGGACACAGAGATAGCACAGCTGGAGGCTGAGTGAGTACAGCTGTGTGTGTTTGACTTCCTGTATTTTTGTCTTTGAGGTCCAACTTGAATGATTTGAGTTATTGTTAAGCATTTAGTGTTGGTGCTTCAGTTGAGTGCTAGGGGGGCAGGGAATCAGTAGTGTTGATCACCACAAATTATACCCTGAAATACCTATAATGCATGGGTATTTCCATGTGTGCTCCTCTGGCCTGTACATAGTTTGCTTGATTCGATTTTTTTGTATGTTTGTGTTTGTGTATGAGCATTTGCACATATTTGCTTTTGTGTACCACTTGTGTGTGTGTGTGTTTCTCCAGGGGATGCAGAGTAGAGGAGCTTGAGCGTCATATTGATATGCTACATGAGTACAATGACATCAAAGACATTGGACAGTCACTCCTGGGCCGTATTGGTAAGAGAAAACCTCATATAAAAGTATAAAGTCACCGGTTTTAAGTAACGTTCAAAGGTGCAGATACAATTTTATCTTTATGATGGAATATTGTGTTGGTTCAAAAGTAGATTCTGGACAGTAGTTATAAAATAAAATGCTTCTGGGTAGTGGTGGGTTTTGTAATAAACTTACATTCTTATTCTTATTCTTTATGGTTTGATTTATTTAACCCCCACTGCAAGCTTTCACTCCTTTAGCCCAGTTATTTTGATCAAAGCAGCACAATGCCATCCTAATTCTGGTGCACAGTCACATGGAGACAGTATGAATGGATCTAATGTTTGCTACTGGTGAACTGAGGTGTAGAAATTTTATGGTGTGACAGTAACATGAGTCACCCAGTATAATACTTGACTTGTCTGCTGATTGTAGCAGCCCTCTGGTTAGCAACAGCCTTTTTTGTATTTATGAAAGATGAAGTCCAGTTGCAGTTATGACTCGTGAGGTCTTTCAACTATTTCTTTGAGGGCTCTCCACACCAAATTAATGAGTGTTGCAAGATGACAGCTAACTAAAACTGCCAGTTGAATGAGTTGTCTGTCTGTCAATGTGACTCATATTTTACACCTCTTTGCTCACTTATGATAAGAGAGTGTGAACCCTGAACAGACTAGATGAGACACACAACAATATGTTTTTTCTGGTGTGATTTGGAGCAAAGAAAACAAATTTCACAAAGGTGTGATCACAACCTTAAAAACTACTCAAATTACTGAGAAGAATGTGGACAACCTTACGAAAAGATTATTAGATTTACCACATGGATATATGCAGTTGTTGTTGTTGTGCCAGTCTCATGCCTTATGATATTTTGATAGGTATGTTGCACTAATAAAATATTTAGGGATGCCCCCAAAAGGCTAACATTCAAATCATCAGTTGGAAACCCCACAGTCACCTGTCAGTTTGCAGTGTACTTCTGGGGACATTGCGGCCCCAAGATAAAGCTGCAGACCTAGACCCAGCATAAGTCTGACTGACTGCGTTTACATGCACGCAGTATTCCTTTTTTTGACCTTATTTCAAGAAAGAAAATATTCCTACTAAGCTGTTCACATGGCTAATAAAAATTAATATTTCACTAACATTCCTGTGCACATGTAACGGTGCCTACCCGGATTAATGGCCCTAAAATGTTGATCATGTCAAAGTATGGAAAAGTCGAACAGCTGTCACTTGTGCCAGGCTTTTGTCAAAGTCTTCCACCAGTGGCAGCTTTGTTCGACTGTTCAAACACTGCCTTCCTTTTTCATTTCTTCAACCACATTCTTGGTATTGCATTGCGATACTTGCGCATATCCAAAGACCTGTTGATATCCCAGTCTTTCATAATGTGTAAAAGTAGGTGAGTTGTTCCTTACGACCAGAAATGTGGGCTTTCTTTTAGGCATACATCTCTACCCCACAGCCTTGCAAACTGTTGGTGAGTTGGTTTGTGTATGTCGTATCCATGTCAATGCACAGAGCTGACCATACACAGACAAGAGGCCATGTGTCGCAAACAGTGGTAAAAACCCCAGATGAGACACATAGTCTGAATTCAATGTATAAACGCACAAAGAATGCTCCTAAAACCCGAATTATATCAGCATATTCCACAACTTATTTTGTCATATGGATTACTGCAAATTTATTATGTTAATCTGTTCTGTACGACATCTATTGCACGTTTGTCCATCCTGGAAGAGGGATCCCTCCTCAGCTGCTCTTCCTGAGGTTTCCACCTTTTTTTTTTCCCCTAAGCTTTTAGGGGAGTTTTTTCTCATAAGCTGTGAGGGTCCAAGGACAGAGGGATGTCACATGCTGTAAAGCCCAAAATAACGTTATCTTAGGCCTCCTGCTTAGAAGTGGTGATATAGCTCACAGTAACTTAATACAATACAATCCCTGGCTTTAATTTGAGATCTAGTGTCAGCAAAAAAATGTTGTTGCCCTTTTCCAATCATTAGTCTTTAGCATCGTTAGCACACATTAGCTTGGAGGGCTTACGTGGCTTGTTTAATATATTACATGAATGTTGCTGTCACCCTGGATGTCCCCAGGAACCCTGTGTAACCTCTCAAACTCTATAGGGAAACAAAGGAACAAATACTTGAATATTCGTTTTGAACAGCCAAATCCAATTTGACTGATGTAATTCTGAATCAGGTACAGCCCTTAAAAGCTTCGAATTATGTCACTGGAGGAAATGTGATATGCAGCCATGCCCATCTTTATGTGTGCTAAAATTTTCACATTCAAGTTATTTAAGCATATATCATCAAAGGAACATTTAAATAAGCTATTATCTGAATAGGCAATGTGACTATAGCTTGAAAAAAAAGTGCAAACTGGAATTAATGATCTTGGCCAGGTCTCATTGCAATACATTATGATTGGTTGAGATTCAATTTGTACAGTTGGCCACTAGAGGGCAACAAAGCCGTGTCTCTGATTCTTTCTGAAGCCTTAACCAAAAGCGAAAGGTCTTGTCTTTCCACAGTATTTAATCCCACATCACTGATTATATTTGCATTTTGATTGTATTGGCCTGCCTATAAAACATTCATTCGGAGAAAAATGTTATTAGATGCAGTGTCTCTTATTTGGGTCAGCTTGGTTATACTTAGGTTCCCATCTCATTTAGTTAAAGTAATCCAGCCCCCTCAGGTACTCAGGTTATCTGTGTCCAGTCACATTTTGGGCAGTATGGATGTCGTCATACATGGTATCATGACTGAAATATAATTTTTTTTCGAAAATGTAGTACTTTTGGTGCTTCAATTAATAACCACCTCACCCAAATCACTGATAAGATAGTAGCTAGTACATTAGCATTCTGTAGACCTATCACTGTGCTTACTCAGTGAGATCAAAAGTGTGTGTTGACATTTCACCTCCTCCCTATTTGTCATAATTCTTGTAACACTGCGTAATACTGTGTAAATCTGTCTGTCTGACTGTAAGCCTGGGCACACACTAGTAAAGAAAAATAGGCCGCAATGAGTGTTGAAAGTTTGTGTCTTTGAAGCATATTTTCATGTTATGCAACTCTATTAGGTTGAGGAAGTGTGGAGAAGTTCACACCTTTTAAAGAGTTGTGAAGGTTTTGGTGAATCACAGCCAAGTCACGTTGTGGTCTGTGCTTAGCATGTGTCATAACAAACATGACTTTTTACCCACTTGCACATAGCTGTGTGTGTAGGGTCAAATACAGTCTGTACATCCCACGATTTATTTTCTGATCATTGCGAAATACGTACACAGGAACAACATAGATAGTTCTGAGTTCCTCGAAGGCTGTAGTGTCACACATTTTCTACTTGTGGTCTGTCTGTGTTGAGAACTGGGTGATTTCTCACATTGTATATAAATGTTATGAGTTAAAGCTTGCTATCTCTTTAAATTCTCTGTCAGTACAGTACAGTGGAGAGTCAGGATGATAATGACCTCTTAGTGAATGGAGATGGCGTTTCCCCTCTGACACAATGGCAGTCTTTCACATCACTTACACACATGCACCATTAACAATCTCTGCCTGTCGAGCAGGCACATGCATACACTCACACATGCTGTCAAAGACAAACACATGCTATCATCCTCTCTTTCCCCCCCGTACTGCTTTCTCTTTCACTTTTTCTCAAACACACACAAACACAAACTTTCACAAAGAGTCTACACTTAAACACTGAGTTGCTGTTGTATGCTGAAGGAGGAGATGGGTGGGCTGAAGAGAGAGAGGAGACATGAGGAGATGCCCTGCAGTACCCTTTAGTGACAATGTCCCTTTGTCTCTTACTATGTCTGTCTGTCTGACTGTCGGTCAGGATTAAGGCCATTGTCACATCTCTTAAGAAATGCATTTTCTTTGCCACACTTTTCACACCTTTAAAGCTATTTATATAATCCAGGAGTTTTTCTTAATGAGAAATTAGCAGAACAGTATCCCGAGTATCCCGTTCATGTGTTTGAGCATGTAAACACCATATTCCATTCATGAAAAATCCAGATATACTAGTTCGAATACTCTGAAAGAAACTGGGATGGATATGGGGAATATGATTTCTTTGCGCTCATGTATACACAATATCCCAAATATATGTCCATATAACTGCACTTAGTGAAGAAAAACAGAACAAATAAGAACTATTTTTAAGGTTCAAAAGATTGAACTGTAACCCAACGGAGCATTAGGTGTTGCCCTGCAGGCATAAAGATGACTGACAAAATATTAAACAGTGAACCTCTCCGTAGCTTCAGGCATTCAAACCTCCTTAATCCAACTGGACTGAATGTACACACCCTTAAAGAACGAATATAATTTGCATAAGGTAAAAGAACTGTTGCCTCACTTTATGGTTAAGCCAATGTTTATTTTTGTCAAGGCTGCTAAGAAGACCAGGTAAAGATGTACGAGGGACACAGTTCTTTATCAAGAGAAAGGGTTGCTTTTTTCCAAGGTGATATTTGCTTGCTTTTTTTCCTGCTTCATACCACTTATGTTTTAACATTTTGTCTCTTTGACTGTGACAAAAACACAAACTATAAAACTGTTGACAGGCCGTCACATTATTTGTTTTACATTTATAGACTACAAAATAATGGTAGATGTAAGAGTTAAGCTGGAGTTGGCAGAAATCTGGAAAACACAAAAAAAAATGGCAGAATTTGAAAATAACACCCTCCTATTGCAACTATTCCTCTCTGTTCTAAGCCCCTCCCACCAGACGACCACAGGCACATGAACACTCTTCATACAGTTACCCAGTGTTTCCCATACATCGATTAAGTCAATCTTATTTCATTGTAGAGTTGCACACGGTACAGTCACTCAGCCCCTCCTTGCCCCACTTTCTCTCTCTGTTTATCAGACCAAAAATGAGACAAGTATTAGCTAGCTAGCCACCCCACAGTCTCTCTGCCTCACTCTCCTGACGTGGGCTTCTTCACTGGTAGGGCAGCAGCTCCAGAGACCAACCTTTGACTGGCAATTGTAGCTGCCCAATTTTGGCCAGCACAAACCACCCAGCACAGCCGGGTGTCACAGTGGGCTGGTGGCCAGCAGCAGCGCAGCGTCAAACATTTTTGATGGCAGCAAAAGAAAGTTTACTGATGGGGTTCTCCTCCTGGCGAGGTGTTCTGTATTTTCTTTCCATCTCTGAAAGGCTTTGCCAATGTTGAAATGCATTTTATTTAGTTAACTGTCAGACTCTCTTTTTGATAAGTCCATCATCATTTTTTGGGTTGCTTTGCAGTGTCGGCAGTTGTTGCTAATGCTGGAATAGCAACTCTCTCTCTGCAGAATTTTCCGCCATTGAATCGACCTTTCACCATCTGAAGAGACGTGCGCTTGTATCTGCATTTGTACAACAGCCAATACAAACATCCTCTCTCTGAAATTACCTGTAATTGGCGGAAATCTCCCGTCACAGACTAGATTTTCTGAAGACTAAAATTTGAGTCAAGAGAAAGTGCAGAAATCTCAAGTTCTTTCAGTCCACTTGAATTATAATATGCTCAAAGTTTATTGCGGGATTTTTGCCTAGTGGTGCCAACATTAAACTGCCTACCCCAGCTTTAACTGACATGTTTTATTATTGTCAGCCCTGGTAACATCCTATCAGTGTGACACATAAGCATGCAACAGATGCTACAGCTTTATCAGCCTTGTACTATATTTAGGAGAACACACTACAAGCCAACTGGTCTTTGTATCAGACTCAGCCCAGTAGAGCTCAGCACAGCTTGGTTCTGCTGTAAAAGAGGTAGAGAGCTTGTGTGGGTACTTTGACAGATCTTTTTGAGCATATAAGAAATGATACTTTAGCAGGGTTAATGTCTGAGAAAGTTTTTGTCAATTAAAATGGAGGTAGGCTAAGATTTTTAAAATCACATTTTAAAGCTGCTGTATACAATCGTTTCACCAAGTACAAGCAACTTTGTCTGGTGCCGTGATGCTCGGTCTGTTCAGTGTTTTAAGGATTGTTTGTAAAGTAGACCAGAGGGAGTTGACCCTGTAATCTGCTGAAGGGGCCTAACCTCTACTTTGCTATGTCTTGCAGCTGCTGTGAGGGGGACCACCACACGAGATCTCTACAGCCACTTTGGTCTTGAACTGGATGACTAAAAAAAATGAAATTACAGTGGTGAGAGTGGTTCCTCAGCCGAAGAGGAGAGGGGCTCAAAGAAAGGAGACCAAAGAACTTAAAGATAGGAGGATGGATTTGGACTAAAGATGTGCCTGGAGTAACTGTTGACCCCAACTGCCTCCTTCAGACAGAGCAGAGGTTTGCTAATGTTCTTTGTGATTTACTTTCCACCTCCTTACAGGGGTAGATTTCAACAGTGGGATTGAGCATGATAAGAAGAGAATGACACTAGCCCTGCAGGCGGGCATGCTATTTCAGAAGCCCTCTGCAAAACCATTAACTTAATGATTTGTTTTGTTTTGACATTTGAGCTCATGTAAATTTCATTTGGATGAGGGTATGCATTATTTTCTGACTTTGGTTTGTTATTTACAGAAAACAGGGAATGCTGTAGTGTTAATTTAAAGTGTAAAGAAGTGTATGAGCTCACGGTATAATATGCTTTGTGTGCTGACAATAACATGTAATTAATAACCACAGACAGTATGTTGTCATTTGCATTGTACCTCTAAGTCCGCTATGGAAACTCAAGCGTTACAGATGCATCTTCGTTAAAGCAACCACTTTATGGAATGAAACAGTTCATCTAAAACTATGTCAGATGTTTTTGATAGTCGTTTCGCCAACCATTTAAATGTCAATTGCGTCGTATTTAAAGGCATTGATTGGCAGAAACAATATGTGTGCAATCACCTGAAAATAAGAATCGGTGTGTTTTTTGTTGCCTTGGAATGAGCTGTTTATGTCTACATGTCTACATACGGAGCGGGTGCTCTTCAATGTACTGCACCGTGTGTCTGCAGTAGCCCAGAATAAACAAACCAAACATTGGCTTTAGAGAGGGCCATTTGCATTTTTGAATTGGCCACTGTAGTTCCTCTACACACTTGGCACAGTTTCAGTTGAGCCACCTCAACGCTAAATGCCACTAAATCCTACGCACTGAACTTTTAAAGGAATACTTCACCCACAAAATGACCATTTGTAAATCAGTTTGCCATGCTGTGTTAAATACCCCTTGTGTTGGAGTCTGATTTTAAAGATGGCATAGGTAAGTTTCACTTTCAGTTGAGTTTTAAATAGTAAGGTTTTAGCTGGATAAATGAGACTTGGATGGCATGAGTTGTGTGTGAGTTTGTAAACCAAAGTTTTGATACAGTTTTGCTGTTGTTAAATGTCGTCCCCACTTGACCTTTGGGTAAGCCCCACCCCTTTGCGATGGGCCGACAAGCTGTCAGAGTAAGCATGGAGCCCACACTGTAACTAACTGCACTCCCTGAAGAAATCCTATCATATTTTTGGAAAAATGATTCCAGAGAGAAGCAGACAGAGGAGTCTACAGTCTGTGTTTGAACGATATATCCAGGATGTCAAACTGACTCAGCAGCAACAACAGGTTCAAAAGACAAAGATAGTTAGAAGCTAAAGCCCA
>JAPZEB010000011.1:12494793-12506580 GCA_029783705.1 Chaetodon striatus | reverse complement strand
GCCTGATGTCACTGTATCTCGGCCAAAAAAGTTGCACATGAACACATCGCAAAGATACAGCTGCCAGCAAACCAGCACGTACGTTCTGCGCCTGCATGAGAGGAAGTAACTCTCTGCACCAGCAGATGGCAGTAGTCTTTAATCCTCATTCAAAAAGGGAAACTGGATGCTAGTGATGCTAGTTAGCCAGTTAGCACATTAACAACACAATCCAAAGTTCAAAGAACAAAGCATATTTACTGTGCACCAGTGGACAGTAACACAAACCATCAGGAAATGTTTCTGCTAAAACACTTCAACGGCTAGAGAAAAATAATCTTACCAAGTTTGTTTTGGTCTCACTCCCTCTCAACTTTAGCTCTTTGTTTACATCTCTCACTTCCTGTTTCCTTCCTGTGTGCTGAGCTGAGCTGCCAATCAGTGATTTCATTCACTGATTCATTATCTGCTGCTGCAGATGCCAATTCAACAAGTTGAATTAATCAGAAAGAAAAAAGCAGATGGGGGCTGACAAGAGGCATCAGTGCAGGACACACCACGCTCACCAACGGTCCAACTTTGACTGTCGGCCAATCATCTGCTTCGTGTGTCAGGGCCTTAAGATAGTGGATAGAGCTAACTGGCAACCACAAAAAATGGTGCTAATCTTCACCATAGTTTTTGGATGAGTGTCTTTTCTGGCGCACATGAAGTCTCAGTGGGCCTCAATCGCCAACGGTTCTTAAGAAATTTCTAAGTTAACACAGCATGACTGACATTTTGTGGGTGAAGTATTACAAAGCATTACAGTCTTTTAAAATAAACGCTACACTAAGCCTTCAGTGTCCATCAGATAGCTTATATAAATGGAAACCATGTCACCTAATAAATAGTGATTGATCACGCTAGAAAATATCTCGGGCAGATGGGGCAAAAAGTGACAGAGCAGCATTCCAAGTAAGTTACAGAAACATTGCGTCAAATAGTCACCTTCCATCTTCTCTCCCCCGCTCGCTGTCTCTCCCTCTTACACACACTGGCACACCTTGGCGGGGTGCCGTGGCACTCCTTCCTGCCCTCAGTCCTATGTATTGTGTAACTATAATACATAAAGTTTGTGGTTGATTAATGTATATTTTTTAGTGTCCCATGCATCATTTTGTGTTGTTTTATATCCTCTACTTATGCTGCTAAATAAGACAGCTAGCTTGGCGTAACCTTTCTGCAGAAGCACCTCCACAGCAGAACTATTTCAGGTTTTTTCTTTAATGTTTGGAGTCCAGTACTTCACCCTCTTTAGACTTTCAGATGGGATTTTCTTGACTTAACTCTCTCAATCTTTCTCTTTCAATATCACACAGCCCTACAGTCGTTATTTGCGGGGCATTCAACGTATGAGCAATGGGTTTCATTATTATAAGAACACAGGCTCAAACAATTCTGTGGTTTAAGAACATGTGATGAATCTGACACAGACTTTTCTTAGGACCTTTCTTTAAAACAAATTCAGGAAAAATGTGGTGAATGAGGCCCATTGTTCTTGACGACTTCTGCTAACAGAAAGTGGTGCACAAGTTGCATGTTGTTACTTTTAATTATTTGTCTTTGTATGTGTCCATGTTGAGGCTTGCACTCTATGACCATGACAACCCACATTTCTTGTCGACAGGTAACATTGTGGGAGTGGGCCAGTGTATAATACATGGCATGACTGTAGTCATCAGAAAGAAGTTCTCTGCCTCACGTTTCTGGGACGACTGTGCCAAATACAACTGCACTGTAAGCATAATGTACATTACAAGCTATTGATCTGGTGTGCAGAGATCCTTTATAATAATGTATGTTATGTTTTCCATGGTTAATCTTTTTTAATCAATTTTTAATAATAATAATAATCCTGACACGACCATCCAGATTGTGCAGTACATTGGTGAGATCTGCAGATACCTGCTGAACCAGCCAGTTAAGGACACAGAGCAACAACATCGGGTGCGCATGGCACTGGGCAACGGCCTGCGTCAGTCCATATGGGAGGAGTTCATGAAGCGATTCAACATCCCACAGATCGCAGAGTTCTACGGAGCCACAGAATGCAACTGCAGCCTCGGCAACTTCGATAACAAGGTGTGAAGGTGCAGCAAAGTCGTGATGATGCTCCGACCACGCTGAAAGCTCTGTGGTTATTAATAGTTCTTTGTCTGTGCTCTAGGTTGGAGCGTGTGGCTTCAACAGTCAGATTCTACCGTTCATCTACCCCATCAGACTGGTGAGGGTTGATGAGGAGACCATGGAGCTCATTAGGGGACCTGATGGCGTCTGTATTCCCTGTAAACCTGGTAGGTTTACTCTTTGCTCATATAAAACATTAACTTTACACTTGGTAAGCTTAAATGAAGATGCCAGGTCAGGGGCCTACACGGATGTTTATATATTGTCATACAAATTCAACGTAACACGCTGAGCAACTCATAAACAAGTGGTCATTTGGGGGGTGTAGTATTCCTTTAAGAAGATTTTAAAATGTGAAGAGTCATTATCATTTTAGGACTACTCTGGGCATACTGCAGTTGTTTTTCAGGACATTTTACATCAAATGTTACTGTCTGAGCAAGTGTGTTAAACACTGAGCTCATAGGTTAACCGGCTCACAACAAGGCTTCAACAAACGCCTTCAAAATGATTGCATAGCATTGTGTTTATCACATAAGTATTGTTAGACACACTGTCATGCACAAACACACCTGGTCCCTTCTGAAACCCCCTGAAAAAAGCTCAAACACTCCACTTTGTGTGTGAAAATGGTAATTGGATTTGCCACTATAATCACCAGTTGTACATTCAGAAATTCTTTTGTTCTTCCTCTCTAGGTGAACCTGGGCAGCTAGTCGGCAGGATCATTCAGAACGACCCCCTTCGGAGGTTTGACGGATATGTCAACCAATCAGCAACCAGCAAGAAAATTGCTCATAGTGTTTTCAAGAAAGGAGACAGTGCCTATCTCTCTGGTTAGAGTCACACTCACACATACATGTTGAGGTATTCACTATATTCCTTGCCGACTGACTAAATAAATACAATCTTTCACACTGCTCTCACTAGGCGATGTGTTGATCATGGATGAGTGCGGCCACATGTACTTCAAGGATCGCACAGGAGACACTTTCCGCTGGAAAGGAGAGAACGTCTCAACGACAGAGGTGGAGGGAACTCTCAGCAGGCTGCTAGACATGAAAGATGTAGTTGTCTATGGAGTGGAAGTACCAGGTAAATATCTGTCAACATACATGCTGGATTTTCCTCAATATCCCTCCCAAAGAAAGTTGTCATTTTAGTTTGGTTTAGTTTGGAGCTGGGCAAGAGTGTGCACAAGTATGTCTGCAGTCTGTGTGTCTTTAAAATAGGTCACTGCTGTGTGTATAGAGCGATGAGTGGAATGCTGAACAGATATTGCACAAGAAGCATACTGCGTTTAATACCACAGTTATCACAGCTGCAGTGTCTAGCCTTACTCTTGACTTATTGTGACATAAAATGCATTATAGCATTTTAAACCGTCATTATGTATAAAGCTGAGCTGCCATTGAGGCTCTGCAGACAAATCACAGACGCCACTTTATAGTTGCTGTGATTAGATTAGATGTTGGATAACTTTATTAATCTCCAAATCTAGTCTGACATGCACAGTGATGAATAACAGAAGATACACCGATAGATCACAGCAGACAACATATCAAAGACGAACTGCCACAACAGCAATAACACTAAAGGCCCAAACACACTACAAGTTTTAAAGTAACACTATTACTTTAAATAGTCAAACATGCACCAGAAGTGTTACGAGGTGCATCAAACCGCTTTGACGTCATGCCCCTACTGCGACCTTGTTTTAATTTTGGAACCACAAATGAGGACCGTGCAACCAAAGAGGTTATTTTCTGCAGCTGCATTTCCTGTTTGGAGAGGATTAAAAGAAAAAAAGGTAAGTATGTTTTCCACAGAAGACAATTTTTTTTTTTTAATGAAAAGTCAACTAAGGTGTTTGGGTCTCAGTGGCTTTACTGGTATTCTACTGCCAACTAAGAGCAGCAGCACACACTTATGTGTTACAGGCTACTCACCTAGAAATGTATAGAAAATTAATGGGGATATCTGTAAAGGATGCAAACTTGTGCCTGCCTACATTTAAATAGCGACCCTTTTTCCAAAATACTGCTGGTTCTGTGGTGTTGGAATTTGATATTCCTTAAAGTCACTGTAATATAAATGTACAGAAAATGAGTGGGAGTATCTGTAATATATGTATCTGTAAAATAGGCCTAAATAGCGACCTTTTCCTAAAATACTGCTGGTTGCCATTTCAAATCTGATGCCTGCAGTGAACCCAAGGGGGTAGGTTTGAAATAGGGGGGTTTGTCAGATATTTTGGACATCAAACACTACATTTCTTGCATTATGATGAATTTTTATGCACCAATTTGTTCCTCTTGTATCAATTTTTAAGTAAATGTATTTCATCTTTTCAAAATAAAAGTATTCTACTATGTAATGTTTTTATCAGGGAGACAAATGCATATTATCTGAATATGGAGGGGGACATTTCCCATGCTTCCCCCTGAAATCTATACCTGTGAGTGCACTTGCTTTAACATATATTCCAAAAGGACATTAGTGTTGCTCAGGAGCTCGCACTAATTTAAAAAGTAATATCCTAAAAACAATTATTTACACAGAGTAAAGTGTCTCTTTCAATACTAGCAGTATATGAGTAGAGTACAAGTGAGATGTTGTGTGAAGTCACAAGAAGGGTTCTGCACAGCATTCATGGCCTCATTGCACAAACACAAGCATCCTTCTGACCTTATAACTTAGCGGTCCACAAGACTAATCGTCTGACATGCCTATTTCTGTGTGCGCAGGAGCAGAGGGAAAGGCTGGAATGGCAGCCATCGCTGATCCGTCTCACTCCACTGACCTGGAGAAGTTTGTGAAGGACATGGAGAAGGCTCTGCCTCCGTATGCCAGACCTGTATTCCTCCGCTTCCTTCCAGAGGTCAACAAGACAGGTAAATGCTCTTTTCACTGCATAACGTGTCAAAGGATAAATTAAAAGCCAAACAAAATGGCAACCACACGAATGTTTGTCTGGGCGGACGCCGAAATGGAGTTGCTACAGTAAATCTACACTTTGCTGGAGAAGTGTTGATAAATTTAATAGGATGAGCAGCACAGACAGAGCTCGGGAGTCCGCCATTGTTGTGATGGTTGACTTTCTTGCGCATGCCTAGTGACTGGAATCATAATGCGCATGTGCGAAAAGTTGTTGTTTTTTTTTGTTTTTTTTAGAGGAACTGCATATTGCAGGTTTACATGACAACAAAGATGGTGCTGCTTCCAAAAAATTGCAGTCTTGAATCCATTTTAAAAACATTGCATTTTCAGGCACCCAGAACGCAGCTGTCGTGTAAACGATCAGCCAAAACGCAACTGAAGTTTACTGTTTTCGGTTGAAATCGTTCATATAAACAGGGTGTAATTTTCTGCCAATTAACTGAGCAATAAATTGACCAAAGCCTTGTTCAGACTGCCAACCCAAATCTGTTTGGTTTTTTTTTTGTTTAGTTTTTTGGCATATCCAGCTTGTATCCAGATTGATTTTAAGAAGTCTCGACAGTAAAAAATAAACACATGAAATGCAAACCGCATTTGGAGTTGGTTTGAAATGCACTTCCAATCAGATTTCTATGGATGCATATCAATCTGGACGCTCTGGACACTCAAATTGAATTTCAAGTGTCTTTGAACACTATACATGAGTACAACATCAAATCCAGGGCGAGGGAAGTGCTGAGCAGATCCATGCTAGCAGAGCTCTACGGACGACAGCATGAGGGACAAGAGTCTGTGTATGAATAAACTGTTTGCAGAGCGTAATGATGGACCCTCATTTCCCATGCTTACATGTTGGAAAGCTGCGTCATCAGCATTGCTATGTAGTTAGTGACGCATACGTCGTCACCACAGCAACTCCTGCAGATAGATTGTTAATGTCTAGACACGCAAATCCGATCCAATTAATGATGCATTTTATATATAGGCGCCTTTTAAAGGACTCAAGGACATTTTTAAAGAAACAGTGAAATACAAGCAGCAATGTATCCATACATCATAAAGTCAATCAAATCAGAAATATACAGTAATTAGGTGAAAAAATAACTAGACAAAAATCATAGTCATAACACTAGGTATAAAAACATAATCATAAAGTCATTATCAGTGCAAATCTCAATGTGTGTGTCAACTGAATATGCCAGCTTGAAAAGATTTGCCCGCACTCTGAATGCAGCTCTATAATAGATTGAATTACATTGCTTTGCAAGTGAGGACATTTAAGGTGTGTTTCCATCTTTTTAAAGCAACAAAGATGGTTAAGTATAGTGATTCTAAGACGTCTTAATGGCAGCTTAATTGGGAAAATGAAACACCTACATATTTCTCTTCTCTTTCTCTTTCTCAGGAACGTTTAAGTTTCAGAAGACAGACCTGCGTCGGGAAAGCTTCGACCCCACCGCGGTGTCAGACAGACTGTACTTTATGGATTCCAAAAGAGGGTGCTATGTGCAGCTGGACGAGGAGCTTTACCGCTCCATACTGTCAGGGAAACACAAATTGTGATGAGCAGGCTGACCACTACATCTACACATGTACACATAGACACACACGCATACAGAAAAGAAGACATTATTGTGTGACCAGGATAGCAGAATGCAGGACCTTGCCCCAGTATACAATGCATATAAAGTAATAGCCATACACACTCCGTGCATCCGTACTCATATGCCAACACATTTACACATACACACACATTATAATCCCAAAACCACTTTGCTCTTTAAAATCCCTTAAAACAGACCACACACACAGCACCACTCCATCCATCCCCGGCTACTCCTCTCGCTACCTCAGCAAACACAGAGAGGCACAAACCTAGAAACCAGGTCTATTTGGTAACTTGAAACCACCCTTCATAGCCACACACTCCCTGCCCACACAGGCCTCACGACAGCCACGCCTGGCCATCCTGGTCCATCAAACCACACGTGTTGCTGGGGGACACAACTTGGGGGGACACAGAGTTCAGGCTGCCTGGCAACCAGAATGCAAAAACTTGAAACTGCAGATAACCACAGACTTAAAGGATGCTGAGAAGATTGTGGATTCAGTACAAAAAGTGTGCACAACGGAGGGACCTACGAGGACCTAAACTGTCACTCGGTTTGTTGTTACGTCAGCGATATTGTTTTGTGAAGGACTGAAGGCTCTACCGTCGACTTAACCTGCACAGTTAGCCAGCTGTGATAAACCTGTGTGACAGCTACAGCTTTCTGCTATCTGAGGTTAACTTTGTGAAAGTTTCCTTCACCTCTTGTCCTCATTTCTGCCCTTGAGATGAAAATGAGTAAAGGACACCAAGTTTTGTCTTTTTCAAAAAGGGAACAGCAGAAGGATGTGAGGAATTTAGGAAAGCATTGGAAATTAAATTTAGACCAGTGGTTGAAGCGGAGAGATCTACTAAAGTGCAATAGGGCTCCAGCATTTGCAGTGCAATAATCAGCCGCACCATAGGAGAGCTGATATAAAAAACAAAGCTTTGTATTTAAATATGTCACACCAAATATATTTAAGTTGTAGTGTTTGTTTACATATTTAAAAAATATGGAAGTTTTAGTAATTTATGTTTAAGCTTTCTCTTTTGTTATAGTGCAGGTTGTTTTTGCTTTATGTGTATCCAAATCTTCAGTAACTTTTGAAGTCCTCAAAGATGAAGCTGCAGTATGCATTTTATATCAGCTGCTGGAACACAAAGTAAAGTGGTCTGACTGATTCAACCCTGGGCTAAATCCATANNNCCCTGGGCTAAATCCATAGGTTTATTTCTGTAAACATGAGCCGACGTGCGGCATGTTTGTGCGGCTGCGTTGTGCAGGTTTTGTCCGAAAAGGTAGACTGTTGTATGGTGTGTGTATATTCTTATAAAACTTGTGAAGAGGACTTTACTGAAGATAAAAAAAAGCACCAAATCGCCCCATCAGCGAGGACTTGTGTTTTCAACAATACTCTGGTGCTAAAGAAGGATGTTCTGCCAGACTCAATAGAGCCGAAAGATCCAAAGATTCAAAGGCGGGAGTGGGGACGTTGTGACGGAGGGGTTGCGTCGAAGTGGAACGGTAGAAGAAGAGAAAACGTGCTTTGTCATCGATGTTTTGTCTGTTGCTTGCACTAGCTGTCATCAAAGGTTGTAGCAGCATGAATGAGCATCATCAACCACGCTAGCAGAGCACTGTGCCTTACTGTGAGTTCACCTCCCAGATTCACAGGCCCTGGCCCACATCATACTTCCTGTCTTGTCTGTCTTCAAGTTCCCTGTCATAGTAGCCTCGCAAAGCTGGCCTAAATCCTGGGAGCTCATACTTTTATTCTTAAAAATGGTTTGCAAAGAATCCATGGCAGTACAGCGACGGGCGCCTTTGTCCTGCCAGGTGCAGGAAGAGGTTGTGTTGATGTCTCAGTGGGCAAGAGTCCAAAATTTGCAAGCAGTGGCGCCCCCAGTGGGCCAGGAGTGGGTCCATGGCCTGCCTGATAAAATAGCTGGCCCATACACTGGAAAAAATAATAGGAGCCCAATTTCACTATCTTTCAGAGGCTTTGTCTCAGTCATTTATTTTTAGCTAGCCCAAAGGTACTGGTATCTCATGAAGCTAGACAACCTAAGGCATCTATTTGTACCAACCGCAAGGCAGGAATGACATCCTAAAATTGGCTAAATTTGGTGAGGAAACAAGTGGCATGGCTATTTTTAAAGAGGTCCTGTAAAATCTCATGTCAAGATATCTTAAAGTTTTGTTCCCATTAAATACATTGTTCCTTGCAATCATTGTACTCCTTCAAAGTTAAGCTGGATATTTGTCTTTTTTAGGAAAGGGATGACCACCCTATTTGAAGAACAATTAAAAATTAGATACCATCCAAGCCTTTTAGGGGATTAATACCTTTTAAAACAACAGTACACCTTATGAATTTAAGTCATTTTCACCACACAAAGATTAACTTAAGTGATCCGTTAACCCACGATTAAACATACTTATTCAAACGAACAAAATAAAACTCACAAAAACTGACTTGGTTAGTCTTGTTAGTCCTTCAGTTTTGGTTGAAATAAATCATTAATTTACAGAGTTATATGTAAATTTATGCTGTTTTTTCCGCTGTCTCCTTCTGCTGTTGCTGGATGACTGTCTACAGTCCTGTAATGTTATGCCCACAACCACCGGCTGCCTGTTCCACCAGCAATGGAGACTGACCTCTGGTGGCGTGTGCTGTGCCCTACACACAATAAGTTTAATAGAAAGAGGACTGACTGAATTTATTTTTTATTCAAAAACATATGGTCAGGATTATTTAATACCGTGGTATATTGTAATACCATGATCCCGCCCAAGCCTATCCGCTAACACGTACTGCTACATAACGCATTAAACAGGATTGTTGTGAGACCCAAAATGTTGACTGTTCCACTGTTAGTCTATGCACATCAGAAGTACTGTGTGATTCCTTTACTCTCATATTGACATAGGTTTCCACAAGCCACTTGTGGTTTTTTGATGTGCCACCACAAGATTTTCACTGGTCCCATCTGGACACCCCTACAAAATATTTCTGGGGGCGCCACTGTTTGCGAGGCTGCTGTAACAGCGTCTTGTCTTCCTTTGAGTCTCTTCTGGTCTTAGTCCAAACTGTAACCTTAATTTATCTTGTAGCCATTCATTACTTGTTTTTTTTTTCTTTTTTTGGGGGGTGGGGTTGTCGTATAGATATTTTTTGCCCAAGTCTCCATTTGCGCAGCACCTCTACTTCACGCCTTCATAATTTTTCTGCCAACCACCTCAGTCCTTTCCCGTCATCTATTCCTAACCTCTTCCATCTTTCTCCTCCCTCCCTGTCCGTGGCCCTCCATCCTCCATCCCTCCGAGCTGGCACCTCCGTTTGATCCTTTCTGTCTGCGTCAGGTACCGAGCCTCTATTCTCTGCCATGTCTGCTTCATCTTGCTGTGCTAATGTTCAGACGATGGCATAAACTGTAGTTATATACATTTCCTAATTGGAGTTTGTTTAGTGTTTGATAGGGGGGGCTTTTTTAAGATTGTTCTGGTGACATAAAGCTCCAACTACACACTCAAAACTGTTCGCAAATATGTTTTGCCGATGTGTGTTGTGCGTAGTCTGCCATTACCCTGTGACTTTTTGTCTTACTTTTGCAACTGACCACATCCCAGGCCACCTACAGTACAGCCAGGCTGGCCGTTGCCAACAGTGGTTGTGTAACTGGCTGTAGTGTAGAGGACTTATTTGTTATTAGTTTTATTGCGGCATCGCTTAGGCTATTTTGTTCTCCGCAGACTGATTCTCCGTATCTTCAAACGGCGTTTCTTAGTTTGTACTTTGCACTGACTGACACAGTTGACCTTGGCGGCTGCAGTCTGCTGATAGTGATCGTCAAAGTTGCTCTCACCTATTATTTCCCTGTTTGGGGGGGAAAAGACCAACAAAGCCGTTTGACAGAAATTGAGATTCATTCCTGCTTCCTCTGTGGCTCAAAGAGTCTCGCTCTCACTTGTATTTATTCTTTAATGAGTGTGTATTGTTCTCATGAATGTCTGAAATAGCAAATGAGTGACCAATGACGATGTTGATGATGTAAAGTATGATTTACGTATCTAAGGGAACACAGTTTGGCTGTTATGATGCTTGTGGCTGAAGGGTCGTCAACCCTAACCAAACAGTCCACAGCAGAGCACTCTGAATACGCTGTTTCCATTTTCCACTTTTTTTTTAATGAGTTTAAATTATTATTTTTTTTGAAGGAACTGTTAATTATACTTCGATTGTTTATACTTTGATTGCTGTATGTGTTTACTTTTGTTTTATTTGCGTGAAATCAGAGCTTTTGTGATTTTGGTATAAAAAGAAAAAACGGGATTCATGCATGAGTGTAAGACAATCGAATAGCAGTTTTTGTTTTTGTTTCTTTATTTTTACCTTTTTATAAAAGGCACTAGGAACCAACCAGGGAGGAACTTTTTTTGGATTCAGTTTGTGTAGTAATAGATGTCGACCAGGAGCCAATTTGTTGTTTCTCAGCTGGTAAATATTGTTTTAAAAAGTAGCTGGTGAACCAGATATGTCAGCTGAAGGCCTGCAGGGAGTGAGTGGGGCAGGGTGTATTGACGTTTTGAGACCCTTGTTTGACCAGAGGGGGGCGCTATGCCCCTTCTCATAAAAGTAAGGGTGAAGGAGACACCATGTCATCATTTTATCATTGCAGCAGAGGACTAATGAAAAGACCTAATGATTTTAAGGAACAGTGTGTAGAATTTAGGGGGAAACATTGGCAAAAATGGAACATAATATAAGACATACGTTTTCTTTGGTGTGTAATTACCTGAAAATGAGAATTGCGGTTTTTTTTTTTGTTTGTTTGTTTGTTTGTTTTACCTTAAAATTAGCAGTTTATATGTACATAGGGAGCGGGTCCTTGTCCATGGAGATTGCCATGTTGCACCACTATTTTCCTACAGTAGCCTTGAATGGACAAACCAAGTAGTGTCCCAGTAAAACCCCCCTGAACCGCAAACACTGAAGAAATCCTAAGTGGGAGATTTATCAGCTGATTGAAATCTGCAATCCTCACTGCTAGATGCCACTAAATCCTACACACTGCTCCTTCAAACTACTGTAGAAGTATAAGATCGG
>JAPZEB010000011.1:12432125-12444352 GCA_029783705.1 Chaetodon striatus | reverse complement strand
CGGGGTAGTAAGCCTCTCTCTCTGATCTTCACCTCCTGCATCTCAATCACTCACACTGTGCTGGCTCGCAGGGCAAACGTGTAGTTCTTCCGCATTGGTGCTATCTGTCCCTTGCCGGCGGCTGTAGTTTCAAGTTTGCTCAGACCGTCATGGTGCTTCCCAGCGGCTTACCCATCGTATGTATAAACAAATCTTAACTTCTTCGCTTATGAGAATGTGTCAGATTATTAGCGGAGATCATAAGACACCAATGATAAAACATATATAAATGCAGACATCGATTTTGGCCAGTAAACAACAGAAAATGTTACACAATGTCCCTTTAAGGCAGTCTTTCCTTGAAGACATTTATGGTGCAGCAAGTGTTTGTGCATATGAAAAATGACACAAGTAGCTGTGTGGAAAAAAGAGCTTGAAATGAAAATGCTGCCTACTGTCTCACTTCTGCACACCTGAGCCATTTCTGAGTGAAATGGGCGTGCATGGTTTTTGAAAATTGCAAAGACTGTTGGTCACAATTTGTGAAGAGAACTTTCTCACATGCCTCCCTGAACAATGGAAAACTGATTGACTGATTTAGTGATTGACAGGGGACCACGTTTAACATCACCAAAACTATATCAAAACATCCATTTACAAACTCTCACACAACTCATGCAGTGCAAACTAAGTCTCATTTATCCAGTCGTATGCTCAGTACTTCCAATACTGAGGTTTTTTTTAAACTGAAATTAGATTAAACTGCACAAAACAAGCATTTTGATATAGTTTGCTGTTGTTTGATGTGGTCCCCAGTCAATCAATAACTGAATATGTTTGCCGTTTTCTGTGAGGGCATGCAAGAAAAACAAAGTTCCTTCACAAATTCAAGGTAACACAGCATGACTAATTGATTTACAAATGGTCATTTTTTGGGTGAAGTATTCTTTTGAGGCCCTGACACACCAGTTGGCCCTCATTGGCGGCTTTTCTGCCGATTGAGCGTGTTGAATAGGTGTCAGAGTCTGTCAGTGAGAGAAATCCCTCTGATTGGCTGTTCAGCTTAAGCGAATCAGTGCAGGAAAACAGAGACGGAAGTGAGGAAAGCAAGCAACTTAAGTTGAGAGGCCACACATAGAAAGCTTTGCTCATTTTTTGTCTTGATCTCAGATTATTCCAATGAACAAATATTTTCACGACAATGTAGCCATCTGGAATGAATCAACTGAGGACCAAGTGGTGAGCGACAGTGGTGTGAAAATGGTAGACAAACGCCATGTATGTTTGTATCATCAGTGTTCTGTGTATCAGTCCTAGGTCGTCTGGTTTTGCTTTTTAAATGACAAATAGACGACCACCACATGCTGCTATGCAGAGCTATTTCCTCTCATGCAGGCGCACAGTGTACGTGCTAGTTAGCCGTCAGCTGTAGTCCAGAGTGTTCAAGAGCAACTTTCTGGCTGAGACACAGGCAACATGAGGTGGTGCAACAGTCGGCCTCTGTGCCGCTACTGCCTTGATGTCAGTTTGGTTTGTCTGGGCCTTCAGAGCATGAAAACCTCCGCTGACCCATTCACACTGATGACAAAAAGCCATTTTTCCTTAGTGGTTGCTTTGGTGTGAAAGAGTGTTAAGGAAGATCAGATCAGTGTGAGTGAGTGAGTGAGTGAGTGAGTGAGTGAGTGAGTGTGTGTGTGTGTGTGTAGAGAGACAGCGTTTACGCCTCAGTAACGTTCACATGCCCATGCTGTCCTGGCTCTCCATGGTAAAGGTCTCCCTGGTGGGACATTAGTGACCTCTTGTTTGCCGGCCCCTAACGTGCACACACACACTCGTCTGTAAGCTGTCCTGACAGCATGTCAGTGCTAAAAGCCTTGTCAACACACCTGAGCTCCACCCAGCAAACAGCATTCCACTTAGAGGTGGGCTGTAAATCACACCGAGCTCACAGACCTCACAAAGCAAGATCCTTGAGTGGCTCACTTAGAGCCAGTTTGTCTCTCTTGATCTGGCAAAAGTTTAATGAAGACTGCAAATCAGGAGTGTACACCCACCCAACGCAACAGTATGTCCCCTCTTCTGTGTGCACATGCAGAGCGGTGTTTGCCTCTGTGGTAACTGAGGTCGGGACAGGAGAAAGCGGCTAGACAGTGGAGGTGTGGGAATAGCAGAGGTGTCATCTCCTGTCTTGTCTGTGGGAATGAAGCTCATCTCTCCCTCAGTACACTCTGTGTTCTCCTCTTTGTATTCTGCCTTACACACACACACACACACACACACACGCATGCACACAAATTCACCCTACAGACAAAACACTTCACAATTCGCACAGGCTACACTACAGTGCACACAGACCACATGCATACAAGTGCTCGCAGCGCATACACATGGCTCACACATACAAGTGCGGCGGCAGCCAGGAAAACAGACCCAGCTATTTGCTCAGCTCAAAGTTTCCCAGAGTAGAGCAAGCCAGAACCTGCTCTGAACTCTCAAGGCTAAGCCACGGACAGGCAGGCACACACGCACACTGTCTCACACACACGCAACCTGGATGGAAGTAATTCTATCTATATTTAATCAAAACACAAATGCACAGATCCTGCAGAGATCTATTAGAAAACTAAACAAAGAAAAGAAGTAACAAAGAAAGTGAAATTACATAAATGTGAAAAATACATGATGAAAAGTGTTGCCATAATATTCACACATTATGGTGATATTAACGGATATATTGTGAGCAGTCAGTGCTTTAAGTAGATTGACGGTTCTCATGGAAATGGACATGAAAAAAAGAGCTTGGTCAAAGTGGTGAGGTCTTGCGGTGCTTTATATTTTAATGAATACAGATGGTAGCTCTGTGCCGTCATTCAAGATTCGAAGCCGGGTTGGGGCGGCTGATTTCTATGACATTTGTTCTGTTTTTGGCTCCCTGGAGGACATGAAGACTTGATTTTTCCACAGCACCACTTAACTACTGGAGTTTTCAGGCACGCAGTTGTCACAGAGAGCCTGAGAAGCACAAACATATGAAGGTGCCTCCTCTGCAGCTCCCCGCATGTCTAGCGACACAGAGAGCATTAGACTGACAGTGATGTCAAACCAATCATAGTTTGGCGTGTTTGCACAGGCAAAATATCATGTTTGTGATCATCAAGCAGCACGACATGTGGCTTCAGTCACTGCAGTCTGTGCAGGTTGGTCAGCAGGACTTTTTGAAGTTTTTATAGAACGGATGCACGCAGTCAGTCCGTGCTGCCATGTTATTGATTGTGTTGTAAACATGTGTCTTTCGGGTGCATGTCTTCTCTTAACCACAACTCACAAGTTTCTTCCTGTGGCACTAAATGTACTGACCAAGTTGCAGTGAGGATGCTGGTTTTTCCTCACAGTTTGACAGTATTTGCAAACAAATAATTTGAGTCCTGGCTTTAAGTCAGTGTTCTCACCAGGCGTCTTTTTGCAAGTTCAGACCACAGAGGGACATTAAGATCAAAAGGACGCTGTAAATAAAATCAGCAAACATCAATAAACAGTTTTTATTTTTAATTAGCTCTATAAAGTGTAAGGCAGTTGCCACATTTCTGCATTTTCTTTCTCCGTCCTTTGTTCTTTCTGTGTTTTTCAGGGAACCTCCTGCATTCTCACACTCCGTGTGGCCGCGCCAGAGAAAGAATGCTCCTTGCCGTGACAACAAAGGCTATCTAAAGTGTGATACTGTGTTTCAAAGGATGGGAGGTGGTGGAAAAAAAAGGAGAAAGGGGGATAGCGGAGTAGAGGTAGGAAAGAGAGGGAGGGGGGTGGGAGATTTTTCCCTAACGTCCTCAAACACACACACACACACTGCACTGGCTCTGTAGGCAGCTCCCATGGGAAAATCCTAGACCAATCTCAAAAGGCGGTGCTTTTAGGGCCGATGTAGGTCACATGGTGAGAGCGGCCAATCGGGCCCTGGTGATTTGATTCAAATTGTGGTAAGTCAGGTAAGGGGCAGCGTGGGAACTGGAGAGAAGAAGAGCGAGAGGGGAGGAAGAACCGCACCACCGTTTCCCTTTGAAAATGTTGTCTTTTCCTTCTTAATGTGTCTTTGGAGTCCAAGCTAAGGTTAAAAATACTGAATGCCACTGTACAGTGTTGCTGTGGTCTAAAACATATACACAGTATGTAAGTAAAGGAATAATTTCTCTAGAAACTACATAGTAGTCCTTCCAAGGAAAGAAAATTAAAACATACAACACCAGAGATTCATTGTTTGCTCCCATCATCCCATGTCTGGGGCATTCTGCCATATTCAGTTCCCTGTTATTCTGTTGGGCAGATATAAAATTTTCTTGCCACTGTGAAATGATGTCGGCCCATTATAAATGGGATGGCACATTGAACTGGAAAAAGCAGCCTCATACTACCGTAAAAATGATGAGTAAGGAGAGGTGAAAGCACTGACCTTTTTCACTGCTTTCCCACACAGTCCTGAGGTCGTGTTAGGTGATTTGGACGCCTTCCAGCAGCGATCGACAATCTCACACAAGGATTTTTACTGACGGATGCAAACTGTGGAAAAGTGACCCGCTCTAATTTTCTTTGGCCGCGCATAAGGAAGGAGAAAGTGTGCAAAAGAGTGGAAACATCTTGCTTCATTTAGCACTCTTCCACTAAAAAAGCTGACATAATTTCCGTGTTAATCATTGAATCAAGTTATCTTTGAGTGGAGAATAAAGCCTGACTACCAGTCGTCAGTCTGCAATGTAATACCGGTGACCCGAGAGGTGAGAGCAAGTCACGAAATTCTCTTAACTGATGAAACAGTTACTGGCAGACACAGGTATGTTGATTTAAAATGAAAGGGTCATCTTAGGGTTTTAAACTAGGACTAAAATATTGTGCTCTATCAGGCTGACGCCTTCTAGCTGGTTGGTCGATATGCTCTTGTCTGACCAAATTCTAATTGGTTGGATAACCCTGGTGTTACTTTCATAAGGGCGTGTGTCCACCAAAGCCTTTTTGTCCAGCTGAAAATGGCAGTGCTTGTTCAGCACTTGTAAGAATAAGTGACAGTTTTACAAAGTCTCCAAAAGAACCCCAAGTTTAAGGCTGAATTGCAAAGCTTCTAAACGGGATACGATCCTGCTGGAGCCCTCATAGAAACGGAAGGACAGATAACGTTAGCTTCTGGGCAGCTAACATGTAGAGTGGTCTTAGTGCACTCTGGCCATTGTAGTTAATCCAGAGATTATATGATGATTTTTTTCCCCCCATTGTCCAACTGATTGGTTAAAAAGGTAGGCAGAATTTAGTCACTCAAATTTTCTTCAGTTGACAACAACCCTGTTTTGTACGCTGCTTACAAGCTAAAGGCAGAAAACATTGTTTGCTACAAAACACCATCACAATTGCAACCAAGGAAAAAAGGTAAATGATAGGATGAACGTGCATGGATAAATAATTTAGTAATACACATAGGCTGAATGGCCATATTGTTCATTTAAAGTTACTTAAAACGTGAGTGAAAAAATTATGTAAATTAAGTGTAATGGACGAAAACACAGGATTTCCTTGAAAAAAAAAAACCCCAAACCAAACCAAACCAAAACAAAAAAAACAACTTGTTGACTGTCACTGGCCTCTTGCCAAACAAAATGGCTTTATCGATGGCAGTGGCCGCTGTTTTTCTGCTGTGTTACATAAACTTTGCACAAGGTAAACAGCAGGGCTCATAACAAACACTGTACTGTCATCACGCGGATTATAGAAAATGAGTCTGGGACGATTAAAGATGTGCCCTGGAACGCCTTCGGGACAAAAGGACACGGTAAACTCAATGCCTCAGGAGACACACCCTATTGTTTCCACATTGTAGGAACAATAGGGTGTGTATTAATTCTACATTGTGAACAACAAATCTGTGTTGAAATCGGCAGGAGGAGAGGCAGTTAATGTTAGCTGTAGGCGGCTGGAGGGTGGAACAAACAGCCAACGTAGGTTGCAGTGAGTTACATTATGATGTGCCTATCTCTTTGGGGGAAGGTAAAATATAGCGTTTACAAATTTAGTTTTTGGCGAGAAATTTGTATAAATGCAGCTGTTTGAAAGAGAAAGTTGTTGATATTTTCACAGCAGATATTAGAGAGGGAATTATGATATATTACATGTAGTAAAAAGGCCTTTGTGTGGTTGAATATGTGATGTTCAAATGACTTTCAAACAGTTCAGTTAGTGTTTATGATAAATTCTGTTTCCATAGCACAAAACTGGGAATAAATAGCAAAAAAAAAAAAAAACAACAACAAAAAAATTGGTATTTGCTATTGGACAAATCGTTACTTTAAACATCGGTATCAGCCCAGAATTTCACAATCCGTGCATCCCTAGTTAACACCAAATTAAAAAAGAGAGCCAAGCATGCCTACAGCTAGTTATAAACGTCCTTTTAACTAACTTATTTTATAACTTTTATTTTTGTTCTGCCTGTGCATTTTGTCAGTTTTTTAAGTACTTTGGTACGTCATTTTAAAATAAATCATTGAACAGACTGAAAGCTATAATGGACAATAGCAGACACCCTCTCCAAAGCCTCCTGGAGCAACAGAGGAGCAGCTGCAGCAGCCGGCTCATCTCACTGCGTTGCAGAACAGAGCGATTCAGGAGATCCTTCATCCCCACGGCAATAAGACTGTTTTACAGCTCCTGAATACAGTCACACACATTTACACACATCACATTTGCCACAACTGACTGGACTGTGTAACAATTTTATTCTAATTAACTTAATCTCTATTTTTGCACTTATTTTAATGTATTTTATTTTGTTTTTGTCTTTTATGAGCTGCTGGACAGCCCCTCTGGGATAAGTAAAGTTTTTCCTATTCTATTCTATTCTATTCTATTCTATACTGTATCTAAACACCTGGAGTAGAGGTCAGTCTTCTGCTGTAGCGTGAGCATGAGGGAAATACAGCGGCCACCTACTAAATGTACTTTCCCACAGTATCCTGAGGGTATCTGGCCAGTGTCTCAGCCCGACAGTCTGAGGTAATTACCAGCTCTGTTAACTAACCATTACCACCTGACAGCAACCTGAACTTGGACCACAGCGGAGCCTGTCTGGGCTTGACATCACACACACCTTCCTCTGACTCACTTCACTCACACACATGTACAAACATACACACTCGCACATACTTAGCAGGCATGCAGAAGATGTAAAAACTCGCATGCAACTCTCACGCACACACGCACACCCTTCCCTGACTCACGTTGCACCCACTCATTTCACCTGCAAGTCACACTATTTCCTTCTTAATTTTCCCAGGGATGCATCCAGTTGTGTTACAAAGAATATGACTGCATTAATTTTGTTTTGTCCATACACGCTGTGCATGTGAAAGTACGGAAATTAGCATACATATAGACCCTATTACAAATCCAGTGACCTCTTCACCCAGGACAGATGTGCTATGGTTTCTATGCCAAGTTGTTTTATTATTTCAACACGGCTTAAGTGCTCCTTGTGCTCTACTTAGTCAATTCTCTGAGGGTTGAGGGGTTGTGACCCCCTCCGTTAACATCTTATTGGCAATAATATCGAAGAATAAATTCTGTGAGCTGTTTTAGTTTTTGACTTTTCTTTTTAAACAACAGGTTTACAATTAAAATCTATTTCTTTTACTTTATATTCTAAAAGCTCTCTAAAGCTATTAGAATTCTGTTTATGTTTTAATCTCCCCCCACTCAAATAATTAATGTCTTAAATATATGAAATGCACCATTTATTGACTGATAATCATTAATGTCGCTGTATTAAGGCTTTTTCAGACATTAGCCACACTTACATTTATCAAAGCTATTTTATTTTGACCTTTTTTTTACAGTAGACAGTTTAAGGTAAATTGGAATTTAAGACTTTTTTCATTGCAACTTGGAATGAAATTTAAGACCAATTTCACAATGGCTAAGACTGAAATGATAAATAAAACAAAAAAAACAAAACATACAGTTGGTTCAATTACTTAGAGTTAGGGACAATTTTGTCCAAAGGTTTTTTTTTGTTTGTTTGTTTTTTTACATAAAACATGACTTTTTTTTGGTCTTTTGGTGGAATTTGTTACTCTCACCATCCTGAACTGTGTGACGTTGATGCCAGGGACAGCTGGTAAATTATTAACCCCCCCCAAAAATTTGCTAATTATTATGAGAATTTACAATGCAATATCGGAAAAAAACACTGATTTAAGACGTTTAATACCAATTAGATTTAAGTATTCACAACTTTAAAGTATCCACGAGAACCCTGTTCTTTTTTAGTTTTTTTATTACTTAAACCAAACACTGGCCCTAGATAAGGCCATTTACGTTTTCCTGTTGGCTTCCGCAGTTCTCTTGCACGCTTAGCACACGGGAAAAGTTTAAGTTTGTTACAATGTCCATCCTCATTGCCAGGTGCCACTAAATTCTTCACACGAGACCTTTAAGCGAGAAAAGTCGAAATTCTCTGATTCTAGGTTCTTTTATGTGAATATTTTCTGGTTTCTTAACTTCTCTATGAATGTAAACCGAATACATTTAGGTTGTGAACAAAATAAGACATATGATGATGTCATCTTGGGCTTTGGAAGACACTGAGCACCATTTTTCATCATTTACTGATATTGTATGGACCAACAGTTGAACGATGAATCGAGAAAATAATTGTCCGATTCATAGACAACAAAAATAATTGTTAGTTGCAGCCCCACTGCTAAAAAACTCCAAATGTAACATGACAGGGCTTAATAATAAGGGTTGCCCGATTGCCCTGGTTAAGTAAAATGCCACATCGGGCTAGTAAATCCAGCAATGCAATTGCCTGTTTTTTCTATGGCTGATGATGAAAGAAGCTAGGGAGTGAGCCATCTCACTTCCTTGTCATCTCTGTTATATACTGTATGTGCATTACTGATGGGGCACTCGCAAGCAAATGGCTGTGATAAAGACAAAGTTTATAAGCTGAAGTGCAAGCGAGCATTTCAATTATCCTGTAAACAGGGTGCCATTAGAGGATGTGAGTGAAACTCCAACTATGTATCACGCAGTTTGCAGCAAGTTTTACATCGAGACAGACAAAACTGGGTTGTTTTTCAAAGGCATGTCAAGTTGTATTTGTATTTGCATGGGGCAAGTAAAACTTGACTTTGGGCAATTGAGTCAGACATCAACTTGGCCAAGTGGTCAAATAACAAGAGACCAATAACTCTGAAACCTGCAAGATCTTAGTTACTAAATTAGGTTATGGTAGGTGACATTACATGTGAAATATATTGATCTTTACTGTTTCATTCTTATCACAGCATTAATATCATATACATTAGCAGCTGTAATAGACCATCAGTAGCAACACAAGATGAGGCCCAACCATGATTTCATAGCTCTGCCCTTCAGAATATGCAGAGAAACTTTTCTAATTTTATGCATTGCTCGTTTAGTCCCGCTCCCTCTGTCTGTTTAACTCTTGCTCAATCCCTTTTTGTTTCTTTCTCTTGTCAACTTTGTTTTCCACTTTCGACCGTTTTCTCACCCTCCACTTGGCCTCAACATTTCTGCCTTTTCTTCCCTCCCTTAGTCCCTCTCTATTGGAGCTCACTAAAAGGGGTAATGAAGAAGATAATAGTCTAGAGTCTAGCAGATAACAGTCTAGCCGTCACACAAATAGCACTAATGCTTTCCTTTGGCTTGGCACAGTCAGTTCATTCTGTTTTTTACCCACTCAACCTTCAACCTCAACCTCTATCTCTCCCTCTCTCCAACTGAACCTATGTCTTCCCTCTTGTTCTACGTCTTGCTTGAAGCTCCATCTACCCCCTTCCAGTGCTCCCTTCAATCTCCCTCTCTCCTTCTCTCTAGTTGTCTCTCACCTCTAACCTCTTTCTTTCTCTCCATCCCCAAGTACTCTTTTTTTCTCTCTCTTCAGACGCCAGATAGCTGGGGCCGGTCTGAGCCAAACAGCTGAGGAAAACAACGCACTGAAAAGGTCCGTTGACAATGCTGCTCACTGGGTAGTGGGTTTTGAAGAGGGATAAAAACAGCTCATCTCAAAAACATAAAAAGCTGGATTAAACCGCCGGCCAGCCTCTATTGATGTGTTGCTTTTTTTGGATTATAGGTTGAAATTAAAACAGCCAGACTAAACATTCAAAGTCGGAGGGGCAATGCGATAGGTGGCACATGACATTCAACACTCGCCCTACTGTGCTCTTCAATTGTAGTCGTTAATTCCCATGTCAGTGTTGGGTTGGGTTGGGTCACAACTGAAAAATGCTGTGTGCTTTAGAAGAAGCAGATCGGCCGAAGGTTAAACAATTGGTCCAATAACTGATCAGACAGAAAATGAATCTGCAACTTATTTAATTCTCAATCAATAATTTCAGTCATTTATAAAGCAAAAATGTTCCCTAAATGTACAGTCGCTTCTAAATTGCAAGGACCAGCTGTTTTCTGTCCATTAGGAGCATGAGCTAAATATCTTTGGGTGCTGGACAATGCAATTCTCACACTTTTAGATGTAATGATTGATTAATTAGTGAGGAAAGTAAACAGCAGATATGTTGATGATAACAACAATCTTTATTTGCAGCCCTAATCATCTGAAATTTGCCTATGAACTTGGATCTCTTATCAGGTCACTCTATTTGTCTGGATAATAGACTCAATTTTTCCAAAACAACTGTATGGGTAACGTATGGGTAACAGAAGAGATTCTACCAGATGTTGGAAAGATGGCATGAGAAGAAAAAGTTTGAAGAAATAATTGTTGCTGTCATGGAAGCCGTAATTTTTTGAACGCCAACTGTGGAGCCATGCACATGACTCTGGTCTACTGGCAATAGTAAAGCAGGCTGTAGCCTATTTTATTTACGTGTTTTCCCATGTTTAAAAAACCTGCATACATGCTAACTTAGGCGTGAAAAGGGCATAAGGATTCAATTTTAATAGCTAATGCTGGGCTAGATCGTAAGTTAACTCGGCATGTAGAAAGAAACCCTAAATGAGAAATTACATTTAGTTACAGAGGTTAAAGATACATCTCCAAGCCTTCAATTCAGTTAGTTACGTATCAGATATTTTTTGCGTTTCCATTGTCAAAAGTTGTGGATGTTACCAATTAAACGGCTCTACTTCAACCCATTTTTCATCACCCCTCTGTTGAAGTACCAAGCACACTGATCTGATACTAAAAGGTGGAGCTAGGACCACTGCTGTCTGTTGACTGCTTGGGAGAATCGTCACTCTTGCTCGACAAGGACTTGATGCACAAACCAACTATTTCTAAATGTACCATTGATTGTGACAGAGACTTTAAACACTCCAGCTTTGTTCTGAAATGTTGGAGTTCAACCCTGTTACGTAAATGGTCGACAAGGCGCAGACGTTCCTCTGCTTCGCCAGGAAAGAGGAAATACAGCGAAAGCTGGATGGAGCAGTGATGCGGCTATTACTATCTGGTGGCAACCCTGCCTACATTGAATAGCATTGTCTACGCCGTACAGCACCAAACAGATCTAGGGTTTAGGTACATGCCCGTACAGGTTATGTACCGGTTCTTTACGAAAAAGTGTGGGTGGAAAAGCAGCTTTAGCCTCTTTATTGTGACAACAAATTCAGGTGTTGCAACTGAAAAAAGAAGCACCTTTTAAGCACACTCTGGTTTGACCTGAGAAATCATAAATAATCCTTGCTTGGAGATTCATACATGAAACAAAACAGTACTCTGAATTGTTCTCACAAGCTACTGAATAAGGTTAAACTGAGGGAAGACTCCACATGCTCAGCTGCATAAGCTTGGGGAAACCCTGGGATCCTTCTCTCCCTGTTTTCATTTGGAAAACACAATTGTCGAGGAGACAAATGGTGGGCTTTGTGGTGCTGTCATATGTGCACTAAAGCCAACTGGTTCTCTCCAAGATAAAACATTCTTGCAACTGTCAGTTAACATTTGTCTTTTAAAGGCAGACCTGGTGCAAATGTTTTCCCCACCTATGCAGTGTGACATTTACACACACTCACACACTAAAAGCGTCTAAATAGGATGATTCTTCCTGTGCCTTCACTGCACCCTTTCAACCCGATATGATTACGACATCCACAACTTTCCTCGACATGCGCTAACAGTTCTCAAACTGTCACTACACCCACACACATTAAACTGAAATTCCACCCACTCAACCTGAATCCATCAACCTGAACTCCATCTGCACACACACACACACACACACACA
>JAPZEB010000011.1:12378810-12389389 GCA_029783705.1 Chaetodon striatus | reverse complement strand
TGTTATTTCTGTGACAATATATCGTGTGACAAAAGTAGTTTACACAACAGGCCGACGTGAATGTTCCTTCCTCTAACTTATAAACCAATTCATGTTCATCAAAAGTTTTGTATCGTGTTAAAAACACTGAGAGCGCTGACTCACACAGCACAGTATAGACTGCGGGACGGACTGAATTGTGTGCAATTCGTAACTCAGATTTATTTATATGGTCAGCCGGTACAAGCTGATAAATAAATAGAAAGACAGACAGACAGATCTGTTGTGAGGAACCAGCTGAAGCGTGGTGGGAATTTTCCTGTCAAACATGTGGTTAGCTCAGCCTGTCTATGCAAAGTTCTCTGCACTTGAAGTTATCGCTTCCTCTCTCTCTTCATGGGAACTGGCTCACAGTTTTCCCCCCCTCTGTCTCTCTGAGTCTCTCTCTCTCTGAAAAGCAAACTGATGTGTCAAAGTGTGTCAATAAGGTTTCTCAGTGAGTGTGCGCGCATGTGTGTGTGTGTGCTGAGAACAAGAGAAGTATGTGAACTGTGTGTGTACATGTGTGTGTGTGTGTGTGTGTGTGTGTGTGTGTGTTTGTGCCTGTTTGCTAGCTCTCCTCCAGCCAGCACCAGGTGATATGGCCTGGCACGGAAGGTCACCGCTGTGATGTCACTTCCCCTTCCTCTCCGGATATTCCCAGCATTCTACTGCCAGCAGCCGGGAACTCTGGGAACTAAGAGCAGGAAGCCTGGCTCCTTCGCAGGAGAGAAAGAGAGGGAGAGTAGTGGTGAGGTTATCTGGTTATTTAGCAGCACTGAATGAGTCACTTTCTGTAAACAAAACAAACATGAGCAGCAGGGAGAGAGTTAACGTGGAAGTACACCAGCTAATAACACAGGAATGAGGGTGGTGCTGCTGTGCACTGTATAAATGTACTTCATGTGTATAACAACCTGTTGCAAGAATAATTCCAGCATCCTTTGCACTATTGTCTGTCATTGTAGACATATGTTTTTATATACATGTTTGTATCCGCACAGAGTCATCAGATGTTTATGTTTTTGGCTGTATGTCTATTTATTTGCAAGTGCACTGAGAGTAACATCAAACAGAGCCAAATTCCTCATGTGTGTGCACACTTATTGGGCAAATAAAGCTGATTGTGGCTCTGTATTTGATTGAGATGGTGTGAAATGTATGTGGACCATCTGTAAATGGGGCAATACCGCCCCCTCCTGGCTATTTGTACTCAATGAAAAACAGAAGGCCTGGAGATGGCAAAACCCTAAAAAAATCATTGGCTTTTTTTTCTTCATTATTATTATTATTATTATTATTATTATTAAGAGGATAATTAAGTTTTGAAAGACACTTTGTTGGTACAGCTGAGGAGAGTGTGTATTTCAGTGTATGGGGTGGACTTCTGCTTGATGAGTTGAAACAAAGCAAAAATATAAATCAATTTTTAAAAAAATTCAAAAAGATATTTTGGCAGATATATAAACGAGGAAAGGCTGTGTTAGGGGAGTGCATATTTATTTTGTAACACTATTTTCTTGAAATGATAAATGATTTAAAAGAAGAAATGTAAGTAAGGGTAGGGATATATAGGTTTTACTTCTACCTACTCCTTTTCGAACACTGTTACCTTTGTCTTTGTTTGTTTTTATTATGTTTTTTTTTTGGTTTAAAATTCATTATCATTAGCATTATTATTATTGTTATTAGTAGTAGTAGTGGCAGTAGTAGTAGTAGTAATAATAATAATAAGTTCCGTGGATATGACCCTGCAAAATTGATATTAAACCAAATAAGGACATTTGAGATGTTTTATATATTATAAGGGCTATTTTTAATTAAGTTTATTCTCCCGGTGGGAAATTGTTTTCCCCACCAGTACACAGACATACACAGATATACATATAGCAACATACAGATTTAGACAGTACACAAAATCCTCATGTACACACGGACAGATGATAAGTTATTCACGGACAAATGTACAGTATGTTAACCTACATGGTATGTTTGGGATCAAACTGTCTGTTAGACCTTCTCTGAAACTGTTTTGCAACTCTAATAATAACATAAATCCAGACAGACTTATTTGGGATTTGGGAAAGGGTAGTGCTGCGTAAAAAGTACACACCAGACTGTCAACAACAGTCGCAGTTACAAAACATTTGAAAATTCTTTATATCTAAACATGTTTTACAGCCTAGGTCTCAGAAGAAGGCCTAATGCAACGTTTTCTTTAGTGGATTTCTGATACGTATCATCAAATCACATTTATTTGTATGAGCAGTTCTTATAAAAATAGTAAGTCATTGGTGAAGTATTCATCTCCTTTACTTATGTAAAACTGCAGATGTTACCTATCCATTTGAGGGGGAAAAAAAGTTATATCATATTCTTTTTATTTAATGTTTATTTGTACAGGGACGAGTATGTAGCATACATAAATGGCAAACACCACAGCATTTATAGCCTAAGCTAATTTGCAATGCCCGCCCCTAGCTGGGCTTTAAAATACAAAAGACTCATCAACAAAAACACAAGTAACAGTGCAAAGTACAAACAACAATAAAAGTACAGACAGAACAATACAAGACAAAAACTGCAATACATAATTAGCACCACAGAATAGGACCAAATCAGTCATGACTGCATAACTGATTCCTCTTCAACCCCAGACAATGCCATGACCCTTTAAGGATGTGTGACATCCCCTTTTTAGGTAAACTGACCCCAAGCCTCTTTTTTGTAACATTTGGGTGACGGGGACAGCATGTGTTATCACTGATTTAGGCTGGTGTAAAGCATATTTATCACAGTTTATTTCATACTTTCATATAAATCCACATGCACATTCTTCTTTTCCTGTTCATCATTATGAATTAAGACTCCCTGAACATTTCTGTTAAACTTTATTGCTGAAGTCCGCCCACAATTTACACAATGTAAAGCTGTCTTTCCTCACTGTCACAACAACCCTTTTCCTTCCACACCCTCCCTCAGTTCTCTCCCACCAAATTCCATTGAGCAAAATTGAGGTTAAACAAAAAAAATTCATTTAATACATTTAACTGGGATAAACAAAAATGTTTTTTTGAAGAACTGAACACACCTAACTGAGGTTAAAAATGCTAACCACGATTTGTAAGGGTTGGGTTAAGAGGTCAAAGCTAAGTGTTAGGTTTGGCTTGGGTAGTGTGTTAATGTAAACTTGGTGCTTTTTGTTAGCTGGCCAATCCAGCTAGGCAAAATCCAGCAAGTTCATACATAATTTTATGGTTGATTAGGGTTCTGCACATGAATCTAGAGCATACAGAGCATACACAATGGTTCTCTACAGCAAGGATTTACACCCATTTTTTTTCCCGTAGTACATCATAATCATGTTTCCATCAAAGCTTTGTACCATATATTAGCTGTGACAATGTTATGACCTTATTTTATGAAGGCTAGCTAAAGGTTATGCCATTTTCAATGCCTCATGCATGCAAGGGTCAACTTCCTGTTTGAATCTTGCCCCATCCACCTGCATGATGTCACAGCTTCTGATTACATGTTATGGGTCTGCAAAAAAGTCTTTATTTTTTATTTAACAGGTGAGAAAATAAATCGTGTTTAGTTTTACTGTCCCATTTGACCTTATGTCCCAATCACACTTAATTCACCCTACTTAGGGTGAATACAAGTACCTTAAATTTGTACTTAAGTACATGTAGCTACTTAGTTACATTCAATCGTTGGTAAAGGCATTGTCAAAAGGAAAAATGGGAGGAAGGTTTTGTTTTTATTTCAGAAATGCTAGAATAAACTCGAAACAGCTGGAACTGTCAGTATTTAATTTTAGTGACAGGCGTCACCGTGTCACGTGGTCACCGTGTTTCCCACGTGCTCCTCGCGTCACCTCTTAAACAGACGTTACTTGGAGCAGCCAGTGACTGTTGTTGTTGTAGCTAACGTTGTTATTTACAGGAGCCGAGCTCCCCGCCGCGGTGCCTCCTATCCCCCAGTCGGCTCTGCTGACTTCTCAGACTGGTAATTAGACCATACATAACTCTGACAGACAGCTAACCTCACACAGCAACACTGTTTGTGGTCCTCCAAGCACAGCTAGCATTAGCTAGCAGAGCCCCACAGCAGAGGAGCTAGCAGGCTAGTTGCGTAGCAGTGATGGAGTGGCTGGGTAACGGAGCTCCAGTGTGCAGCGATGAAGAGTCGAGCAGTGACCCAGCTTCAACAGCCAACGGCTTCAGCGGTGTTTATCCTCACCAGCAGGTAATTAGCTCACAGAGGTCGGTTTGTTGGCGGAAGTTATAGCTTTATCTTACTTGGCATCGCGGAGGTAACCTAACGGAATTAGAAACATGCTAACTAGCTAACGTTAAACCTGTTTGGGGATCAGTGGAGTGAGTTCATGGCAACTTCCACTGTAAAGCATGGGCCCGTGTGTGATTTTCAGTAGTCTAACTTCACATGTATCTGCTTCCTAGTTTCATGTTGTCATGATCTTATTAGCTAGCTAGCTAAGTTAACTGGGTTCATATTTAGCCAATAACTCTCATGGTGCACAAGCTCAGTGTCCAGGCTGCATGCTACATTCAATGTCTTATGTAAACTTTAAACTGCCATCGAGCAAACGTAGATAGTCTACTTAAACGCCTTGTTACTAAAAAAAAGAAAAAGAACAGATCACTTGCTGTGTCATCAGCCTGTCGGGACATGGCTGAAATCAGCGCCTCTAAGAGATCATCCATATGTGGTATGGAGAGATGACAGGCCACAACAAGACATGAAGCTGCAGCTCTCTCTCTCACTTTCCCTTCTCCCCCAGGTCCTCGATATTCTCAGACACTGACAGCTGTGTGTGGTGTCTGTTGTTGGCTGGAAAAGGGATTCGGTTGTTTTGGTATCCATGAACAAAATGGAAACACGCCTTTATTTTTAGCCCCCTCTGCCCCACCCTGTGCCAATTACAGCATGGTTGTGATCATGTCAGCTTATAAGCAAGTGGCTTACATTCTGTGTGTGATTGAGAAAGAGGGGGCAGGTTGTATGTGTCAGCTGTTCACTCAGTCATTCTGTGGTAAAAGAGGTAGTCGGACTATAAGAAAGCTTTGGGAGGAAAAAAAGAGAAACTAAGGGGGGTGTTGTTAATGGGACCCCGCCTTGTGGTTGCTCAATCTGAACTTGATGTTGACAGACTGTCTAAACAAATGAAAGTACACAACCACAGGATTCTTGCATATGCAGAGTCTGTCAAAGTTTTTGATTTACTTTCCTTTAGGATGTGCACACTTTCCTCTGTTCTGTTTGTAAAGCTTAGACCCTTTCCAAAGGAGAGCATCGTCAGGTTATCAGGCAGAGCAGTGTCACCTTTATATCAGTCTAAATTTAGGGCCTTTTCACACCTGAAAATCTGAACCAAGGGTCTTGTTTTTGTCACTCTGTATATATATGATCCAGTTACTTTGGTTTCACATTGCAATTAAGCGAGAAAACTAAACTGTCCAACTATCCATGACGTTAGTATTTCCTTTGGTCATGACCTATGTGAGCTGCGTCTTCCTGTACTTGACATTGATTGGTTTGTAGATGGGCTTTCCTGTCCTCTTCTATCCCCTCCTTCTCATCATCTTGGAATATAATTGAAAAATGTTGGGAGTTTTTTTCCAACCAACTCTTTATAAAGTCGTCCCCTCCTCTTCCCATGTGCTATAGCAGCTTATTTTGTTATGGACAAACTGAAACCTACATTGGACATGTACTACTACTTGAAAGCGTAACTGCTAATTTCCCTTCTGCTGTGAAACCAACACCTGTCTGCTTTGAACGCAGCCTCCGTCACTCTCTTTTGGCTAAACCACACATATACACCATGCACTGCGGCGCTACACTACTCTTGTCACCTTTACTTGGTCTGAAAGTCCAAATCATCCAAAATCTGTTCACATCAGAAACAAACCGAACCATGGTTAAGTCTGAGCCAGACTGGGACCAGCTCTTTTTGTCAGAACAATGTTCGCTTTTTGATACACACTGTCGTCCAGAGGATGTTTACACCTGTAATTTGGGTTCGGATCTTACTGAAAAGTCAAAGTCTGGAGCAGACAAGGTAAGTGTGAAAGGGCCTGTAAACACCAAAGTGCTTTCACCATCATGGCCCTTTGATATTTTGAAGTTAGCTAATTTACCTCAGGTTTGTTTGGTGGAGAAACAGGAAGTAGCAGGTAATTTTTGAAGTGTACCAAACACTGGAGTAGCTAGACAGGAAACGTTTAATGCTCTTATTTGTACAAAGGATCATATGTATGTAATAAATGTGTATGTTGAGGATTTACTGTTGTTTGACACGAGTCTCTGACAATTTGTGGCCATTCTCTCATGTCCTCATCTCGTTTTCTTCCGTTGTACCTCACCCCAGTCATCATCATTGCACCTTTGTGATTGTGCCATGGCGTCATTGTGCCAGAGCCAGCAGCGCTGTGTGAAAGCCTCCATCGTCTCCAGCTGGAGGCTGGCTGAGGCCCAGGACCAGCTATGCTCTCTGGGTGTCCACAGCTCCGAGTCCCTGGAGCAGGAACGTGCGCGGACTCTGGCCTGCCCCACCGAACTCACGCACATTGAGGAGGAGTGGCGCCGCAAGGAGAGCATGCTGGGAAGTCAGGGACCCAGCCGCAGTCCTGTGCTCGGAGCTGTCGGAAGTTGGGACGTTTTTGATAAGGTAAGCAAACACTTTGGCTTTTTATTCATTTAAGTGAGCTATTGTGTTGCATAAATCTAAAGTGGAAAATTAAAAGCAAACACAATCTGACTGATGTCTGGACCTCTGTTTTGACTGAAATATTTCAAAAGACCAGTCATAATGTGTCGATGTCTAATTCCATGATCTCATTCTTATTTGACTGTGTGTGTACCTATTGTCTACTGACCATTTAATGATGTTATCAGTAGCAGGTTAATGTCTTCTCTCTTCCAGAGTATCATCAATGTCCAAAGTCAACCTGTAGAAATGGAGCAGGACAAGTGCAAGACGTTCCTCCAAAAGTATGACCAAGAGCTCAGGCATTTTGGTAAGTGAGGCGCCATATCTGAAGTTTCTAACACGAATTGTCTTGTCCTGTTGATGTTTTTAGTTAAATAAAGGTCATAATTTAGGTATTCAAATTTGACATTTAGACAAGACTTCTTCTCCAGTTTTACTGGAAGAGATCATACGTAGTTGTCATGTCTTTTTTTATGCAGGAATTTCTTCTTCATACATCAGACCCAGCTGTAGTAGAAAAAGGCAGGTCACCTTAGGTTTTCAACAAACATCTGACCGTTGGTAGTTATAGAGTGGTTTTAGTTACAGTTGATGTTTGTCCAAATCGTCAGTACTTGGTATGTAATTTTAGAAAAGTGCCTCTGACCAGCGAGACAGTTTGTACTGCATGTGAGTTCATGGGTGTGCTCCAAATCACATAGTTTTTCTTTTACTTTTAGTATGTACTGCAGCTGCCCTCAAAAATTACATACTGTTGCATGCAGTACGCACACAATCGGGACATACTGCTTTCTCATAACATTACATCCTGAACTTCCTTGTGCATTTATATCCGTTACCTTGACGATTAAACAAACGGCACTTACCTAATTTGTCAGAGACTGAGATCCACCTGGAGAGCTTTGCTGTTGTTCCCCAGCAATTTATGTAGTTTAACTTTATAGTTAAAACTGCATAGGTTGTAGATTGGAACATATTATATCTGCAGTTGTCTGTCATTGCTATTTTTGTATTATTATTATTATTGTTGTTGTTGTTGTTGTTGTTGTTGTTGTTGTTGTTGTTGTTTTATAATTTTGTAATATTTTAAATTGTTTTGTTCACTTAATAGTTAATGTTCCTATTATTACTATTCAGCTGGTCAGCTACTTGAATGCAATGTCATCCATCACTGAGACTTCTGCTGGCATCTGTTTGTGGCTCAGTCAATGTGACGTATTGTCCGCTGCAAAGAGGATTGTAGGTCAGAATAGTCAGAAAAAGCATGCTGGCTTTCATACTGCAAAATCAGACCGTATGTATTTTTGGCATACTGCATTTGACGTACTATGTACTGGGACATACTAAATCTTTAATGGCATACTATATAGTATGGAAGTATAGGTATTGGAACGTACAGCATGTCACAGTCTGTACTTTCAGCTTTTACTATACAAGCAGGTAACCTTTATAAAAACTATAGATCCATTATATTGAATTGCTGCTCTCCAGAAAGCTTCCATGAAAGTAGGAAGTGTCTGTAGCTGAGGGAAGGAGATCAGTCTTAAAACATACAGAATGCTTTGGTACACATTTTTTCGTGTGGAAGAAGGGCTTGATGTTTCCAATATTACCACAAGTAAGCAGGCTCTAATTACTAATTTTTTAATAGGTATTCCAATTATAGATGAAAGGTAAAAAGATTAACTCTACTATGTGAGCTTGAATGCCTAACAATACAAAACTCTCATATTCTTCTTTGATAGAATATTGCTGACGTCTAGTTAAGGAACATTCTCACAAAACAGGAGCAAGCATGAGCTCCCCTGTAACTTTCCCTCAGTGTTCATTGTTCAGGAGGTTTTTACTGTGAGCCGAATTATCCACAGAGGTCTCCTCCTCTCCAAAATAAATGTACCTTTAAAAAAAAAAAAACACAAAGCAGTCTCAAAAGCAGTTAGCAGGGCTGCTAACTACAGTGGCCATGATAACAACATGAATGGCCTTGTCTAGAGCCAGTGGTTGTTTGTCTGGCTCATTCTAAGAAAACAAGACGCTGTGATTCTCACTTTCAGGTGATTTTTATGTCTTCAGATAACATGAACTGCCTTGTATCCGTCTGTCAGGTATGTTGCACAGATGGGACGACAGTCAGCGGTTCCTCGCAGAGAGGCCTCAGCTCATCTGTGAGGAGACGGCCAACTACTTAATTCTGTGGTGCATGAGACTACAACAAGAAGGGGTAATGTACTGAAAGAATCAGACTGGTGTTATTCTTTCTTTTTATTATCAACAAAACCTCAACAATAAATCTTAGTCTGTGTCATCACAGTCTGATATAGTTTATGCCTCTGTGGAAGAAAACTATTAATATAAAAGCCATCTAGTTGCAGTGGGTGGCATATTGCTGCATTGTGATGAACACGGCCAGTTTATTTCCTCTCAGCTCGTCAAACTAGAAAAACTGTGTAAACACAGAAGCACATGCCGGAGCCTGTGCAGTGACATTTGCAGACATTGAAAGCACATTTGTGGGTAGTTTAGCTTAGACTTAGGTTTTTTTCACAGCAGTGTCAACATGATTTTGACCTGTTATAGTAGGAAAAACACAGATGTTGCTAATAACTTATGTTGGCTCTGTCCTATTTAAGTAACCCAGTAAGCTGTGACAGTGAGGCAGCCATCATTAAACAATTCCTTTGGTGATCAATTTCGGCTTCTTTTTGACTACTTGTTTGGTATTCAGGTGTCAGATATGTTGAGCTGTTACTCTTTCCTTTAATGCTAACTGAGAGGATTAGTTTCCGAATAAAGAAATGGCCTCTTCTGCTTTGTTAGTCCCATATGTGGGTTGTATTTGTCGAAACCAACTTTAAACTAATGCAGTGTCACACAGTACAAAGGGTTTTAAAGTTGAGAATTTGCCATTGTGATGTAATTTTTAATGAGATGCTTACAAAACCTTTCCACAAATAACATGCGTATGGATGCTGCAGTGAGTTTATACCCCTCAGTAGTCATGCTATTAGAATTCAGTGATTACAACATGACTCTAAAAATCGTGTATTGTCCTGCAGAAAGAAGCACTAATGGAGCAGGTGGCTCACCAAGCCGTAGTCATGCAGTTCATCTTGGAGATGGCCTCGAACTCTCAGCAGGATCCTCGAGGCTGCTTCAGACAGTTCTTCCACAAAGCCAAAGTAAGACATGAGCACCCAATTAATACTGTGTGTAATTTTACTGCACCTCCCTGGCTTTCATTCAGCTGTATACAGGGGAGGGGCATGTGCAAGGCTCTATGCCTGATTAATTTTCTGAAAAGGGTAACTTTGGAGTTTTTCAGACTGGACCCTGTTTTCAATGTTTCTGTGTCAAAGTGACTAATGGAGACAATTTTTGAAATTGGTCCAGTATTGAGCAGGAGCACTGCAGCTGACTGCAGCGAAACAGGCTGCAGTGTAATGTTAATAGGCAATGTGTATTGTCAGTTTACATGAACTAAAATTGTGCCACTGACAGGCTCAGATTATTATTTTATGTTTCTGACAACATTATAAAAGGGACACCTCAAAGAGACCTTTTAATTAAAGGGTAAGATTATTTTTTGTTCAGCTAGAAACAGCCCCAAAATTGCTGTCAGCAAACCCACAAACACACCACAAACCACCATTTAAACAAACAGTAATTTCGTTATTGTGAAATAGACTTCATTCAAAGTTGATCCTTAAAAATAGTTAAAATAAACCCTTAATTCACCCAGTTAGATGTGAAAATGTGCTGGCTCTATGCACACTAAATTTACTATTACTATTATCATTAATAATAATAATAATAATAATAATA
>JAPZEB010000011.1:12364811-12378710 GCA_029783705.1 Chaetodon striatus | reverse complement strand
TATTATCATTAATAATAATAATAATAATAATAATAATAATAATAATAATAATAATAATAATAATATTTAAATGAAGTGTGGTGGTTTTTGAGGCTGTTTCTGGAATCCAGAAAGTAAACAAAACGTTGAAGAAGAGTACAATTGCAAGATAAATGTGACACCTTCTAATGTCACAATGAATGGACAACTACATGGACTGACCAGACCGAGACCACCTCTTCAAGACGTTCTCGGTCTGGTTGTTTTGGTGCGCACCCGAGTGTGATTGCTGTGTTCACACCTGCCCAAATGAACCACACTTAAGGGGCAAACAAACTTGACTTTGATTGAACCAAACCAAACAGGGCACGTGTGAAAACACCCTGAGTGATCAAATATGATAACAATCTGAGCCTGTCAGTGACAAAAACAAGCACTTTTAGTGGACGTCAATTAAAGGTGAGAACATGCCCCAAGTGTTTACTTTGCATCTTGTTAAGCTGCTGCCATAGGGTCCGGGTTAAGAAATACCCAAGTAAGCCTTTAATTCTCCCTCAGAAATATGTTTCCTTAAAGATATGTTGCAGCATATTCTCCTAATATTGTTGTTTCTGTTGCTGTGTAGGAAGGACAAGACGTCTACTTAGAAGTCTTCCATACAGAGCTCGAGGCCTTCAAACACAGAGTTAAAGAATACGCAGTCAAGTCTAGAAGCGATACACCCATTAACATTGAACAACAGAAAATTGGCACAAACTGTAGACTCGACCCCAAAGAAGCCCTGGACTCTTTACCTCAAGTAAGTGCTCCCTCTCTCTTTTTCAGTGTTGCAGTTACACCACACAGCTGTAAGATGGCACCATTGAGCTATTGTATATACAACTCATGGGTTATCTTTAGTTGGATACTGGATTTTAAAGCGTCAGCAGATTGTCACAAAATATGCAAGAAACTATTTTCATACGGTGACATCCCTACAATTAATGAGGTAAGGATTCATGGGAGTTAGGAAAACCTGGATTAAAACACAGTGCGAGTTAGCACTTGTGACCACAGCAGCTGCCAGAAGTTGATTTAACCTGCAAACCAGGACATGCAGTTCATCATGTTGCCGATGTTATCAGTGAGACGAGGCAGCTTTTGTCGTCCTCCTTAATTTGAAACTCCGACCTCTGTCACTGAATAGAAACTTGATAGGGCATCCTTACTTGTAGTTTTTACCTGACTCGGTCAAATGTGCTTGCTGGCAGGGAATAGAGATAGATAATGTCCTCACCTCTACCATTAGTTTTGTCTCTTTGTCGGCTGCTCAGGTATAGCAAAAAAATCCTCACCCTTAGATCATTATTTTCCATCATTATTTTTCCTAGATATATATAACTGCTCTGTCATTTTAAAGGAAACAAGAAGCTACAGTGTGACAAATGCTCTCTCTCCTGACCTCTGAGTTGTTTGTAATAACAGACATGAAAGAGATTTCTATTTGTTTCAGCATTCAGGTGAAGTAGAGTGTGAAAGTTGCCAGGCAGCGTATTCCACAGGCTTTCCCACTAAACGTGATCTTTGTAGTTTGAGAGCCTTTTGTATGGGAGAGGGAATGAGGCCTCCTTCCCTCTGTTGGCCCCACAGCTTGACCAGCTGCCAAGCATCGACTCAGAGAAAAGAGTAAACATCCTCCCCTACTCCCACAGAGGGAAGATGGCTACCCAGGAATGTGATCGAGCTTGTTTAAAGTGCAGCTCGGCTCATCTGGTCCTGCTTTTGGATTTGAGCTCATGTAGCGTCTCCCTTCAGCTCAGTTTGAACTCTCAGCCAGTCTCTGAGGAGTGATTGGAGGAGATGCTCTTCTTTATTAGATTTGTTTTCCTACGTCTGCAGAACTCAAGTTCAGAGTTGTAGTTTCATCTCAGATTAGGGTACAACATGTTAAAGAGGCAAAGTGCTGTTACATAACCATTATAATCCACTAACAAGGCAACAGTAGGTTAATCCCCCAGAGTCTCCCTCCAGCTCCTTTTAAACCTGTTTTTGCTTTCGATTTGTGCATGACAGTCCTTACCTGTGAATGATTTTTGTTAGTCACTGGACCCTCGTGTCTTCCTCTCCCTCCACTAGGTGGCAGAGTATCCTATGAAGCGCTGTTTAGAGGCTGGACTGTGGACAAGCTCAGGGAGGTGGACAAAGGACGACGCTACAGAAACAGACGATATACGCATGATGGAGACCTCCTAGGGATTGTAGGATCGGCCTCTGCTTTTCCTCCATCTCCATCGCCTCCCCATTTAGGAACAACCTAAGTCCTCTTTACACAGCAGGCCTGGCTGAAACACACCAGTGCAGAGCAGGAATAAAAGCAGACGTGATCAGTCTCTTACGCTGCAGGAAAGAATGTTTTACAGATGACAAACATTTCTCAGTGTTTGATTTTATGCCGCTGTGGTTGGCCACTGACGAGTTGGTTCCTGCGGTGTCTCTTGCCAGCTAAATGCATGTGTTGTGCCATAACGCTGGTTTTACAGATGGAGTTCTTTTATCCTTCAAGCCTGTTCCTTTTTATTTCTCTTGAGAAACAGAAACGTCCTCACATGGAAGCAAAACAAAATCCAGACAACACAAAGAATACTAAACCATAAAGTGTTAGGGTGGTAAAGTACCAAATCCAATGCCTGAAGTAGGACTGTTGTAGGACTGTTGTTATAGCTGCTTGAAATTTATCATGAGAAGCATGATCAGTGGCTTTGTGTCCTGTGTGCGGTTTAAGTTTTGGTTAATGGTGAACATTTTATTGAAACAGCCAACTGAACTAGATGGCCTGCTATACTGTGCTTGACATTTGTTTCGGCAAATTTCTTAAAGTAACATTTAAAACGACCTGATCATGTGCCAGTATACAGTAACTACTGTAAACAGAGAGACAGTGGTCATGCAGCGGGTGTGACCTGTTGAACACTTTTATTTCAGTCATGAGGGAAAAAGTTTGTCTTACATTTATTTATTTTTTTAAAGCATCCATGGCCTCACATCTTTTTATTATTTTTTCTTTGAGTTATTAAAAACTAAACTGTAAAGTAATGAGCAAAGAGCAGCTTGTCTGTGTTTAATAGCCCAATGACTGAATCTGTAATGAATACAGAGAGGACGAGTGCAGCTGTGGTTACTTGGGTTTGTGTTTTGTCCAGCATTTCAGAGGTATCTGAAGTATTTTTCAGCCTGGGCCATATTTTTCCACGCTTTTGTGTCTGAGGGGCAAATGAGAACAACAGTTTTTTTAATTGATCTAATATTGACTGAGACAGGCTGTAATGAAACTGCTTGCACTGTCAATTTTGGTCCACTTAGGCCTCGATCACACAGAAGGCATTTTAGCGGCTGGAGGCGGCTTTTTGTAATTGTTTTAATGAGGATGCAGCTTTTTGCTTGCACCTTTTGTGTTGCACTTTTACTGCGCTCTAGGCAGCTGGTGTTTTTGCCGGAGCGCTCTGACCTGTCCTGAGTTGAAAAAAGTTAAAGCGTACCACATCATGTCTTTTTTCATTCTCATTTTGCCCATTGCCCAGTCGGATGATTTAAGAGGCGGGCCTTCTGTGGTGGTCAAAACAACAAGTTTATAGTGAGGAGAAACTGGTGGTAGTGGTTGCTGGATACCCAGAGCTGTACGGCCCGATGATAGACAGCAGGTTGTCAAACTGCCCTCGAGTCATCCTAAAATATGCCTGAAAATGGCCATCGTGGAGGCGAAGCTCCTGGACCAACTGGTGGTACTCCCCTTGATCCACCCTCTATATTAGGGTCTCATGTACCCACATGCATCTCAGCACCCTGTTCCCAACAAACTATCTGCTGACAGCCTCTCCTCCTCAACCAAAGCTACAGCAAGTACCCTCTGCCTGAACATTTTAGGAACTAGCTACTAATTACTGTGGGGGAAAAAAAGGGTAGATTGATTACACAGCAAGGTTATTGCAAGGACGTGATGGGACGGTTGCCTGGCAACAATAAAAAGGGGCAGCTAGAGGCATTTAATTAAAGTGTCTGACAACATATCGAAAGGATCCCTACAGAGATAGACCTTTTTGTTTAAGAGTAAAGTCATTTTTGTTTCACCAGAAACAGCTCTGAAATCGTTATGGCCAAACCCACCAGACTCTTTTTAAATAAACAGCAATTTTATCATTGTAAAACACACTTCATTGAAAGTCGACAGTAACAAAAAAACTTCTTGGTTCGTCTTTCCGTTGTTTCAAAAATGACTAACTCTGGTTTGGTTGACATCACCTGGTTAGGTGTGAAAATATGCTGCCTCTGTACATGCCACAATGACTGTCTATTTAAATGGAGTATGGTGGGTTTGTCTATAGCGATTTAAGGACACTTTGAATAATCTGAGCCTGTCAGTGGCAAAAACAAGTACTTGTTAGTGGATGTAAATAGAGGAGTGCGAACATGCTTGGAGTGTTTACATTGCAGCCTGTTACGCGTTCTCACTTTCTACTGGGCCTGTTTCAAAAAGTTTTGTTCCCATTAGTAACTTGGACTGAAAAACATAGGAAAAGAGGTTCCAGGTTGGACGATACCATAGTTACACTTTTTAATGTATCAGGAAAAAATCAAATCACAGTCTAGGAGTAAAAAAAATTCAGAAGGTCAGATTCACCCCGCAGGCCTTGGCTTTTACAGATTTCAGTCTCACAACTGATGCATGTATGGAGCTGCACACAACCCACAGGTCTCTCAGGCTCATTATCAGGAGAGGATAAATAATGCAAAGTGTGTGGGTGGCTCAGTTAGCTGGCTCAGAGTTTTCTAACATGAGCAGACAACAGGGATGCTTCAAGATGGAAGCTCATGGCGCAGATACTGAATCTTTTACTGGCTTTAATCATACATTATGTTATTACCTTACTGTTACCTCTCTGTTTAAAAGGAAAGGCCACAGAGCTGCCTCTCTTGTTGCTCTAAAGTCAATAAAAATGATTGGTTATCTTTGAACAGTAACAGCAGGTTGACAGGTATATGGAGGTCAGAGCATGTGGTATTTTCAGGCGTGGGACAGTCGATGTAATATATGTTCTTCTTTGAAGACGGCACAAGAGTGGTTTTAAAGGAGCTCTGTGCGACATTCAGAGCATATCTGTGATTGAGAGTCTGTGCCTGAAACGGCTCTCTGCATGGAGTTGGCTGAGCCGGAAGCTAGTGGCTAACGGTGCTAACAGCGCAGACAGTGCTAACAAAAGCAACAGGAGGGCTCGGTATCATTTACATATACAATACCAGTACCCCTAAAGTGATACTGATACCAACAGAGTGCTTCATTTGATACGTTCTTCTATCTACTTCTTTCGATACCCAGGACTGTAGGGTGTGCGTTAAGCTTCTGCAACGATGCGATTTAGCCAGTGTGGGTCAGGGCAGCATTATCAGTGGTAACCACCATGTGAGTGCAGTGCAGAGCCGTGGCAGTTCGCTCCTCAGTGTTAGACAAACACACCTAATATTCACGCACGGCCGGGCCATCTTTCACAACAAAGAACAGAGAAGCTCGGATTACAAAACACTAAGAAGTAGCATGACTTCATTCTCTGCTCAGGACGCCATTACTCCACTGTTTCTTTTTTTTTAATATGACGCTCTGAATATCGTATACAGCTCCTTTTCGACTTTCTTAGGAAAAAAGTATTCCTAGTGTTGTCTGGAGAGGCTTTAAGGAGCCATTAAAGTGCATAAGTAATCCGACTACCTCCTTTACATCTGCCATTAACATGCATCTTTGACGTTCAGATTTCATGCATGTGTGCAAACACGAATCCACCCAGTATACATGGTGCATCGCCCACTGGAGAATCAGTTGAAATCACACACAGTAACAGAAGATGACAGTTATTGTTGTATTGTCCTCCTCTGTGACACAAACAACTCTGCCTTTCACAGCAATAGTCAGTCGCTCGTTTATGTAAGCGTCTAACACAAGACAAAGATGAATGATTGGTTAAAGACAGCAGTGCATGCTTTGCGGTATGTGAAACGATTTAACAGATCAGCATTTATTAACATGACACAGCGCTCTTGATGCTGACACATTTTAAAGGGACAGTCAGCCCAATTTTATGAGGATAATTGAGACAATCTGGGTGTGGAGTGTAAATGTGAAGTCTATAGCCAGGTGTTATCTGAGGGCAAGAGGCATGGTAATGTAAGGTGTAAAGAGGGCACTACGTCTGTTGGTTATTATTCATCACCTGATTTGTTCTCCTCCTCCTCCTATGTTTATTTTATCAGCTATTTTATCAGGCATTCACACAATCAAAGCCTCAAAGCTTGAACGGGCTTTCTGTATTTATTGTCTCTGGTTTCTCTCAACCAGCCTACCATCTGTACCAAACCACAACTGTCAGTTTACTCATTCAAGTGCTCTGTGCGGACTGAAGTCAGATGTTAAAGTTCACGGTTCCTGGCTCTACATCTGAGAACGAGCTGAAAAGCAGCGGTATGGAGGGGAGGGGAAAAAGGGCTGAAAGCTCCACAAAGACACTTTTGCTGTTTGTACGCAGAAGGGATCTCTCTGCATCTGAATGTGTCCTGCACTTTATATTTCTCTGAGAGGTCGAAGCAGAGTGTTTGACGCACTTGACGTTATTATTCTTCCTCATACCGTATTTTGATTTTGTCCTTTTTTTTGTTGTGTTCCCCATCATCCAGAATTAAAACACGAATTCTGTACATTTTAAGTTACAAGCAGGCTTTAGATGAGCTTGTGTTTTGAATTGTGTGACATTTTTGTTTTACTTTATGTATTCTGTTGTTTGCTGACTTTTTATTTGTCGATCAAATTCAAGGGAGCTTTTGCCAGATTTCACAGGCTTCCAGTTAACTGTCCCCACGACGACAGACAGCCAAAATCAGTGTGGGAATCTGCTGAGTGACACAATCAGTGAGATTTTAACTGCAGACTGTGGAATTAAAGACACCATACGATGCATTAAAGTACAATATGTGTGTTTATGACTTAAAGCTACCGTGTGATACATTGTTGATTCTGCAGTGCAGCTGTTATTTCGCAGATTTACTGTGTGGTATGTTTGCAGTGCTGGTGTGGGGGCAGTGCACATATAAGAAGTATCTTAAATACTGTAAACACAAACAGAGGTGTTCTAAGCAGTGAAGCTAAATAATTAGCTGTAGTGGTTTTAAAGGGATAGTTCAGATTTTCTGGAGTGGAATTGTATGAGGAACCTATCTATAGTGAGTGTGTTACATTCAGTAGATGGATGTTGGCGTGCCCACAGATGGAGAAGCAGGCATGATTGCGGCCACAGAGTATTTTAGCCACCTAAAAAATCAATATCAGTTTAAGTGTATGCTATATTTGGAATATTTTAACCACTTAACCTTGCTGTCACACGGCCATTATCGATGGGGTACTGAAGCCATTATCGCTCTCTTCAAAGCCAGACTCCATGAAGAAAATTAGTAATTTAACACTGCTGAACACAGGAGCTGCTGGTGTACTTCTGCCTCGATCAGATAGTTTGTTTGTGTGGTTGTGCGACTTTGGCATTTAAAAGGGTTACTTTGGATTCACCAAAGTCGCACAATAATACAAACAAACTAACAAATGGAGGCAGTGGTAGACCAGCAGCTTCTGTGTCCAGCAAGGTAAAATTGCTGTTTTTGTCAATGGAGTTTGGCTTTGAAGAGAGCATAGATGTGACCTGAAGCTATTAATGGCTTCTCATGGCTTAAGTAACTTTTACTGCTGCCACAGTCTAAAGCAGTACATTAATTAGCTTCTGTGGTGGTACCTGCCTTCTTTTTCAAACTAAGGGAGTGCCGATCATCATCTACTGTAGATAATACACTGACAAGTGATAAGTACTTTATACAGTCTCATTTCTAAAGATCCGTTCCTTCAAATGTATTTCTTTTCCTTTCTTTTTTTGTCCACAGTGACTTATCAACTATGCAAAAATATTGTATGGCTTAAGCTGTTGTACTAAACCTGTGGCCAGTGCCCATGGTGTTTAAACTTCCTAAATTATCTAAAGATAACACAGAATTTGTGAGTATGCGACTGTCACTGAGCTATGAGTCATAGGAAAATGATATGCTTCTCATTCACAGTGAGCTACTGTAAGATTTGGCTTCTCTTGCTGCCGTGAGAAACTGAAATATAAAACAAGTGCTTGATGTTTGTGTGTGGTGTCAGCTGCTGCAGTTCTTTGTTAAACATCTGATACAGTTATGAAACGTAGGTTGAGACGTGTTTGGAAAAAATCTGGGGTTAGTGAGAAAGAAGTGAGCTAACAGACCTGTCTAACTCACCTCTGCTGCTCGAGGCCAATGGCTGGAGGCCAGATGAGATTGAGTTGCATTGTGGCGCAAGGAAGAAATACATGTGGAGTAAATAAAATACAATATCTCTGTTTAACTGTCTGTTTTAGGGGCAAATGTATTACTGTCAATATCAGTCAACCCAGCTGTGTAACTCTGGTGTACAGTAATATACAGACAGAAACTGCTATCAGAAGTTTATTGTGATTTTATAATAAATACTCAAGACACAGTTGTAAGTTGTCTATGAAGAGGAGATATGCTTTGAAGCATTGCGTTCAAGTTTTTAAGAAATACACACAGTACAATTCAGGAAACACTCGTAAATCTACAGTACACCGGCAAGGCAAGTTAGCGTCTCTGTGGCTTTTCACACGATCAAACATTCTTAAGACTTAAGTGCAAAAACTAAACTGCTGATCAACCTTGAATGCCATGATGTCGTCTAACAAGATGATAGCCCTGTACAATCTGTGCTTTAAATGTTTTAAGTTAATACATTTTTAAATTAAGTTCTCAGTTGTCATTGAAAGGCAAATATCAGTATACATTATAGACCTTGTCACCACATGAAACACCTGGCTAATAGGAAATAATGTGGCGAATTTCAGAGGCTGTTAAGACTTACGGTGGTTTAAATAAGGTGTTACACAACGATGGTTTAATAAAAACTTTAAAATGTTCAATAAAGTGAGTGTGGTTTATATATTATTCAATCTGTGTTATATATTCATAAAAACGTCTTTAAAACTACATTCACTGAGCTGCCTGTCACAGCAGCAAAAGGCACTTGAGTGCAAAAGTGAATTTACAGTAATGTGTTGAACATGGCACAATTCCCTTTTGTATTTACCCACTGCATAAGACCAGGGTGGCTGCAGGTCCTTCAAATACACATACACTAATTAAAGGCAGTAAAACTTATGATTCAAATTTGAGACCATTTAAATGGGTGGGTCTTAAAGCTGTAGTTGGTAAGTTTTATAAAAATAATTTGTCATATTTGATGAAACTGTCACTATATCTTTAACAGCAGCATAATCTTTGAAAAATGTCATGTTCCTCTGCCTCCTCCTAGCGTTCCTAATGGCCTTTACAAGAATCCACCGTGACCCGGCAGCCATTTTGAAAATAGCCAAACCAAAACTGAGCACCGCCCACAGGCTGGAGGACACTTTCCCATTTTACAGGTGAACAGTACAATAAAGTATATTCCTGAACATATTTAAGGAAAGGAAAAGATAATGCAGTAACATAATCTTGATTCACATTTAATCAGCGGTGCCTAGTTTAACAGTCTGAGCGCATTTCACGAGTTCAGCTCTGATTGGTTGGTTCATTCAGGCACAGTGGATTCTTGCCAATGCCATTAGAAGCACTATGAGGAGACAGAGTAACAGGGGATCTTCACAGATTGTCTGTCTTATGTACTACTGTCAGGATGTTTGAGCCTCATTATAAAAGTACATGGTTTCAACCAGGGTAGAAGCAGGTCGGTGTTTGAATGTAAGCAGCCATGTTTTGAAACAAATGCTTTTTAACTTAATTCAAATGCATCTGTTCCTGCGCCACACATGAGTGCCTTAAGTTCCTTTTTTTCCCATGTGCTGACCCTGATCTTCAAGAACACCTGCATTTTTTCTTAAAGGATAAGGATAAGGATAACCACAGTTTGCTATGATTTTTATGTCGGAACATCAACGAACACCACTGACCACTCGGTGACTTTCATGGCTTTGAAAACAAACATATAAGGTGGGTTTAGGACAAATTTACACATGGCCATAGACAGCATTTTTAAGCCAGGCAGGGGAAAGCCAAATTCTCTCAAATTCTCAGAGAAGGAACAATCGTCAAGATTTTTGTCTTAACCACTCCATTTCATCATTAACAACCCTGGAATGGATTTAAAAGCATCTATTGACAGAAATTGAATATAATATTCATAGCTATGTTTTTATAAATGTATAATCACCTAAAAATAAAAATTGTGTGTGAGTAGTTTATATCTACATACAGAGTGGGGGACAAAAACTGGGTCTATATAGGGTCGTTCACATTTTCATGTTTTCACATTTGCTACCATAGTTCTCCTTCTCACCTGGTAGATGCAAGAAATTTCACTTACCTACCTTACTTAGCTAGCACTAAATCCTACACACTTGACTTTTAAAATTCGAACACTTGTTACAAATGGGACGTAAGTTAAGTTGTAACGCAACGTAAATTCTTCAGATATTGTCACTAAGTATGTAAAGTATGCAAGCATGTAAAGTTAAAACATGTCTACATGGACTTTTGGTTTCACCATGGACATGAACAGCCGTCTCCTGGGTGAAAGTCCTGTGTTTGTTTGGCCCATGTAGCCCTCCTCTGTCTTTGCTCTTTATACTACCTATGAGGTCATAACATTAACCACCGCCCATTGCATGATGTTTTTAGACCAGGAAATTTATGTGTCCACCACGACAAATGATCCTAATTAACTTTATTGCCATTGTTCCTGTGGTGCCGGCACATTATTATAACACATTATGGGCTGGCACCAACTAATGCAGTGTACAGAGGTCATAGTCAATTCACATTTTAGTGTGAGACCAGGTAGCTGCAGGAATACTTAATCTGTGAGCTTTAATGGTGTGCAATATACTTTTTTCACTGCATACATTTTGACCCCTAAGAGCAGGGAAACCACAGGTGTAATTATTGACATTAAGGATGACTCTGTTCCATGTAAGTGTTCCAGTAAGCCCTGCCTGGATACACAGTACCAGTGCCCTGTAACCAGTAAATCTAAATAGAATGCAGTCATTATTGATGTTATAAGATTGTTTTTCTTGCTATGACAAAAATGAGCAAAGAGATAAAAGAAAAATTAAAAGTTCCCCTCCATGAAGCACTGTGATGTCCCATAACACCATAAGTCTATACAAAACCCCAAATATTAATTCGTCATTCATCATGCCAAACATGCAGTCAGTTGATGAGGACATCCATTTGTAACCTGACTTTATGTTTCAGGAGACAAAAACATTTCCATGCATTATGATAGGCCCATCTGTATGGGGAGACAGTTGGTGTTTACTTAAGCAGTAAAGGAGGGTAGGCTTCGTATATTAATGTTTCCATGCAAACAATAATGCCAGGACTGCAAATGTGAGATGTGACTGCATGCACAGTAAGCGATAGAAAAATACTGTAGTTTGCAGAAGGAAATCATTTTGAATTTTTTGATCATCTGGCTGCTAATGTCATCTGACTGCTCCTCTTTTTGGACCTCTTTGTAGTGACATCACCACATTTCCAGATCTCAGGGATTAACTTGGGGATTCAGTGTTACAATATGTTATGTTATATGATGCTATAATATGATATGAAAAAAACCCACATTGTATGAAGCCAAATTTTCACCTTAAGGTGCTTTTCACTGTCTATAAGAAGGAGATAACAAATATTCCAAAAATACTAAATATGAATTTTTGGAAAATGTGTGTAAAATAATGCACCAGGCCCATAAGTAAACATAAGGAGTAAAATCCAGCATTACTCATTATAATGTGCAGCCTTTTTGCATCAGCATCCATAACTGGATCTCTGATATGGCTAAATGACACTCATCTCATGCGTGATACTGGGTGTGTTACAAGGTTGCCGTGCTGAGACTGGGCCCGACGCCTAATGTCCTTTCCTCCCTCACTTTCTCCCTCCTCTGCTGCTCAGGCCAGCCAACACAACAAGGCTAATTGGGCCATTTAAATGTCAGCATCACAGAGATCCGAGAGACAAGAAAAGCTTCTCCCTGATACTTGTGCACTTATGCTGCAAATGTTTTGTCAAAGCAGCAACATCCTAATGCTGTATTGTGGACATATCTGTCTCCTATAAATCAAGCAAGTCTAAACAGGATTCTGTGGTTTGGTGAGCCAGATGTGAACTGTGAATTTAAACAAAAAATTGCAAACACAGAGTTGTCTTTTGGGGTAAACCCGCTCAGATATTCAAACATGTTCTCACAGATGTTCAGCAGAAGCGCTGATCTCATCCCTGTTCTTTTACAAAACCACACTTATAGCACCTGTTTGGCCTTGAATCAGGATTCAGGGCGGATGTGCCACTCATTCATCACTCTTTATGAATGAGGCTGCAGCTGAGCATTCAGAAATGTAAACAAATAGCTCAACATGAGGCTTGTTTTGATCAATCAGTCTGCAGCAATCAAACCAGAGATATGGGCTACCAAAAAACATGCAGGAATAGGTATACACACACCTTTGCACACTTTTTTTTTCGGCCAGACATGAACATTAAACATTAAGTAGTGAGAGGAGCCCATCTCTGTCCAACAGGGCAGATAAAGAAAGAATAAGGTTGGCTGAGATCGGAAGGCTTTTCACGGCTCTTTAAAACCTCTAAACCATCCAAACACAGGCAGCAGACAAGAGAAAGCACCAATTGTGATTCAGTGACAGTAGGATGCATTACAAGGTCACTCACAGCTTTCACCCAAAGGCCCGGATTTCATAGATCTCACAGGAGCCCAAATATTACATCCTTGAATGCATGACACAAAGGTGTAATGTTGACATTATTGTAGCAAGATTGATTTCCTGCAAAGCCATTATGTTACAGGCCTCCTGTGTGTGAATCAGGTGATGTTATAATGCATGCATTATTGTTTGAATGACACATAGACACAGATTAAACTGGTATCTCAATCAAAGCAGGATGCACTGACTTTGATATCATTTGTGCGCTTTCTTTTCTCTTCATTATTATTCAGTAACCGCCAAAACAGACTTCAGGAAGGTTGAGCCTCCTCATGCATATGGCCAAATACAGAGGCTACCTATTTGTAAATATGGTAGAGGGTTTTTTGTGGGTGTCAGTGTGCTGTTTTTCTATAATGTTCCCATACAATATATGTCTCATACTCGATGCTTGTCGGTTTGCAGTAATAGTGCAAACGGCGCGCGGTGAGGAGCCGCTGAGGGAAAGGACCCTCCTCACTGAGCCCGGCCGACACATGCCGCAAGATCCCGGCATGCTCGCATCCTCCTCTCAAACATCCTTCAAGACACGTTCAGTGCAGAAACGTGATGTTTGATTCGAGATAACACAATTCTAATTCATACAATTTTGCAAAAATCTTACCATTGTATCGGTATTCTCCAAATGTAACTCCTGCTCTGTGGATCCTCTGGGCCGAGGAAAGGCTGCGCACTCCGCAGGGGACAAATCAACCCAAACGGGGCTGCCAAGGTACAAGACTCCCCGGTGGCTCCAGGCAACACAACTTCCACCCGAAAGGCAGTTTGGACAAAATATTGCGGACTTCTTACCAGGACAAAAATGCGACGAGTCTGTTTGGCAGGAAGATTGAGGAATTAATTCACATTTCCTCGCTAAGGGTTGGATGATCACTGGAGATATTTCGAGCAATTCTGCTGCCCTGCGGATGGCTGCTCGCTTCGCCCTCCACAGAAGAATGCACCGCGCATTTCAACTAGGCTCCTCTCTCTCTCTCTCCTTCTCTCTCTCTCTCTCCCTCTCTCCCTCTCTCTCTCTCTCTCTCTCTCTCTCTCTCTCTCTCTC
>JAPZEB010000011.1:12351880-12364711 GCA_029783705.1 Chaetodon striatus | reverse complement strand
AACTAATTTGTCCACACACTATCTAATTCTCTATTTTTCCCCTTAGACTTTTTGGAGTAGGGAAGACTCCAGGCTACCGTAGCCATCACTAGTGATGTGTTTTAAAGAAAAAGGCCCCAGGCCAGATGTATGACGCACATTTTAGTTGACAAAATATTAAACTTTTTTTTTTTTTTAAATCGGTGTATAAGCTACGCAGTAATACAGCTGGAGAATGTAAGCATCACTTCAGGCCTACAACAATGAATGAAAATTAAAATGTAAAAAATAAATGGTTATTCTTTTCCGTATAATTTCTGTCAAAGCCACATGGGGGCACTGGAGAGGCGCTTAAGGGTCGCATGTGGCTCTGGAGCTGCAGGTTGCCTACCCCTGTGATAGCTTAAGCAAATATGACAAAGAGTTAGCTTTATAAAAGTTAACAACTGTAACTTTAAATGTTTTTAGTGACATCATTGCAAGAATTTTTGGTGTTTGGAGGGGGGCGCTATGTATTTTAACGGGACAGGAACACCATTTGACTCCAACACAACACCTGTATGTGTACGATGCCCCTGTTTTTGCCCTGTCTACACATTTAGATCACACTTTGTTAAACTAAACCCATGCTGGTGAAAATGTATATTATATTTTATATTGATTTGTTCAAAAAGGCCTTCAATTTAACTTATTTATAGCTGTAGACACCCTGAACAACAGTCACAATAAGGCAGTTATATGTACCTTTGTTATGCTGGGGCAAAATGAACATGCATTATTGCTTTCAAAGGATTTTTAGCAGCTAAAACTGAAAAGTCTCCAATTTAGCTCTAAATATCTTGCCGTTTGTGGCTGCCATCAACTGAAAAAGGTACTCATGATTGCAATAAGAACACCTAAACATCACTCCACGCTTGAGCTGCTTGCTTTCACCAGAGGGGACTTGCCATAGCTGTTTCTATCTCGCAACATTTCTTGTGAATGTAACCTTGATACTGTGCTGTTAAAGACCTTGATGTTTGTTTCAGTGACGTCTCCTGGCTTTATAAAGGCACATCATTAAATAAAGAGACAATCTGTGAAGCTTCTAACTACTAATGTTTGTAGGATTTTAAGCGCACATCCTGAGAGTTTAGCCAAACTAAATCCAGAGACGTGGTGGAAACAGTGCAACAGTGGAGTTTTTCCCAACAACATCTGCAGTCTCTCTTCCTGACATGAACTGTATGAGCCTGCTCCTCATTTTGAGCACTCATAATATATTATTACACAGATGGCTCTTCTCTTGTTTCACAGAAAGTGGCACCTGATTGGACGACGCAAACACATTGGTTTCTGCCAGTAAACTTTAACCCCTCTCGTGCCTTTCTGTTCAGGGTTTCTATGCGACTTTCTGTTGGATAGAGGGGAGTTTTCTGTGGAGGAAAGCCTCGACGTGCGGCCAGATCTTGTTGGTTTCTGTCCCAGAGAAGATCTCTAGCACACCTTTACTCCTGGAAGGGAAAGGACACACAGAAATCAGGTCACGATCTGAATTGCGATTCCAGTATCACACAGCAATAAGCACTTAATCAGTTGTTAAAGTGGAAACAGACATTCTTTGCTTATGCTTATGAAGTAAAAGCTGATTGCACAATGTACTGGCTATGGAATAATGACATCATCGGCATTTAGATTGGTTCCTATAAGCCTCGCTTCACTGTGCTATTCTGTAGCCACCAGGTACGACCTCGCGGGAAAATGACGGCTCTGTTTCCAACACAAAGGAAGTGAGTCAAACATTAAGCAACCAGAACAGGAAGAAGACAGCGCTTTACTTTTCACCGATAGCTATCCCAAGTGTCAGTGTAAGTTTTTTGCAGTTACTATTCTCAGTAGCAGAAAGGACTCACGGTGGAATAGGCGACATAAATGTGAGATGGAGAGCAATTTGGCTGTCTTTGCGACAGCGGCGTCTAGGCAGGTGTTGGGCAACCTTTCTGTTTCCACTTTAATCACACAGAACTACGAGAAACACCTTAAAATATTCTGTACAGCAAACAAAACATGTTAAATAGGAACCAAAGTAATTTTTCATCCTTTAAAGAGAGCACTCCCTGCCCCTTATTCCCAGTCTTTACTTTTCTGCACTTCCTTCAAATGATGAACAGCCTCTCAGACATTGTGGTAAAAATAAGTGGGACACAAGCTAAGCACATCCCTGTGGTTTGAGGGGAATACAGAGTAATATGTTTTCCTACCTAATTAGTCCAGAAATAGAATTTATGATGCGTGCACAAACTGGGTCCACAGCCTCACACGTCTAGTACTTGTGCTTTTGTTTTGTTTTTGTTTTTGTGCCTGACTCTTTTTGCCTTTTATTTCATCTGGTAAGACTTGATATTTTTACATTTTATAAAAGTGTATTCATTTAATAAGAGGAAAATGGGTGATTGCCTATACTGGCTTGTCCTGTGGGAATGTGGCTCTTACGCAATTCTTCAGTCATGCAAGAAAGTGTGAGGAATGTGCAGGGAGGAACCAAGGTCAAGGTTCAGTAGCGTTTGGTTGCCTTTCACCTATATTAAGACATTTGTGTGGAGTCAACCTCAGTAAGATATTACACTGTAACAGTTAACCATCTGCCCCTTTTATCTCTTTAAGGTTACCGTGTACGGCTGCAAAATAGGTTACTGTAATAAACAAAGTCTGAAAGTATTTCACATATATAAAAGCAGTTGGAGGTATATTTGATTTATCCACACTACCTGTAGTACTCTAAGACAGGTTCTGTCTGGTTCTCATAGGCCTTCAGTCTGCGTGTGACCGTCACTGGTGTGTCATCATCCCTCTGGACCAGAGGCTCCCCTGTCACGTCATCCAAACCCTGCAGAAAACACATTGATGCATGGTTGCTGACTTAATTACTTAAAAAGTACAACTGCACAACATGATGTAATAGTACTCTTTAAATTCATGTTTTCTGCACGCTGCAAATGAACAGTTTAGCTCACTGTTTTTGTACCTTTTTACCAGAAAGAATCCTGCTGAGACAGAGTTGCTCAAGAAAGGGTTAAGGCATCGAACTTCCAGCTATTGTACTCGTCCGCAACCGTTTCATAGGATTAGTTCGGCCTTAACCCAGACACAGCAGTACAGGGACTCAATGTAATTGCTGAAGCAGCGAAATGGAATTTAACCATCATCGATTTTATGTGACATGACAAAATGTTGTTTGTAGCAAACCGTGCATTGCATACTTACTGTTTTTACTGTATAAGGCACCTGCTCTGGTGACCTGGTCACTTTACAAGGTAGCTGCTGTGTTTTTTAAATTGTATTTCGTACTCTGCAGTGTGTCCATACTGCTTCTATTATGTTAGGCCCATGGATTTACTGTAGTCTGCATTGCACCTTGAATTTTATTTGTATTTTTTATTGCGTCTACTTGTTATACGTGAAACTGCAGATGGAAATTAGCATTTAATCTGGTGCAGCCATGTTTTCTCATTTATTGTAAATGATTAATGTCATTGCACACCATCCTCTTATTAATCAACTAAACTAAACTAAACTAAGCTAAACTAAACTAAACTAAACTAAACTAAGCTAAACTTAACTTAACTTAACTTAACTTAACTTAACTTAGCTAAGCTAAGCTAAGCTAAGATAAACTAAATTAAACTAAGCTAAACTAAACTTATCTTAACTAAACTAAACTAAACTTAACTAAGCTAAACTTAACTTAACTTAGCTAAGCTAAGCTAAGCTAAGCTAAACTAAGCTAAACTTAACTTAACTTAACTTAACTTAACTTAACTTAACTAAGCTAAGCTAAGCTAAGCTAAGCTAAGCTAGCTAAGCTAAGCTAAGCTAAGCTAAGCTAAGCTAAACTTAACTTAACTTAACTTAACTTAACTTAACTTAACTTAACACACATATCGCACACAATAGTCTTTTCTTTTCTCATTAGACATAAATCAGCTTCTTATTTGGAGCTTACTGCATGTTGATCTGTTTCTTCTAAGACAATAAACCTGAACACGCTCAAGCCAATCTAAATAGAAATTCACATAATGATGACAATAATAATAGTGTGAGGTATATTTCAGCAGGAGATGGTGTTATGAGACACGCATGGATAGTTTCAGGAATATGAAGGAGTCCTCAGAGAGCGTGCACAGTCTCTGCGGAGCACTTTAAGGTTGCGGGGAACAGCATGAATGTGCATGAAATTAATCATCTGCAACACCTGATATTCCTGCCTCAAACAATTCAAGTCTTTTTCGAAGATAAGCTCAGATCTCTGGTACAAGATGCACCTGATGAAATGATGTGTTCACTGTTAGTTTCTGAAGGTGACAGCTGCTTAAAGAACTCAAAGAAAGAGGAAATATTGGCATTTTAAACCCTTGACCTGATCGCATGTATTCCACTTTTTATCTGTTTCTGTTACATTGTTCTCTCTCACACAAGGCAGTAAAGTGTAGGCTGGAGCCAATGATTAACTGAATGTGTTACTCCGCCGGACTGTGCAGGATATCTAGCAGGAACGTGCCACAAATCACTTTCACAGACAGAATCCGTGGCCACAGACGCGTGAATCATCCACCAGTGACACAGAAGTCATGCTTTGTCATCCCTAACTGTGCCTATACAGTATGTTTTTATACATCTATTATAGATTTATTTCTTATAGCTTAAATTCTAACTTTAATAATAAATGTAGAAAGGTTGAAAACATGTAAAAGGACAAGTCTGTCAAAGAAGAGGCTGTTTCCTACATTAAGTATCTTCAGAGAGCTCTGTCTGTAGTCATGGAAACAGGATGTAACATGCACCAAAATGACGCTGATCAAAATAACTTCAACAACATTATTTTCTGCTGACAGTATCTGTACTGATGATGTTCGGAAACCGGAAACTAAAACAGAGAGGGAGTAACAGGTAGGAGAGGATGTATTTACAGGGACTTTGGGAGGGTTGAAATCGATGTTGTAGACTCTGCCGCTTGGAAGGTGAGTCCAGCGAGAGGTCAGCCTCTCTTTGATGGTCTCGAAAGGTACATTGAGGTTGATGACTGTGTCCACGCTATAGGCCCCATCCAGGGCCTCTGCCTGGGATACTGTGCGAGGGAAGCCTGGTGGAGAGGCAGATAGACAGAGGAAAGAAAGGCAGACAGATGTGACAGACGTCATGAACACCAGGATCTGAGTTACATAGTATAAGAACAAATAAGGTCATTTGTACTAACAGTTATCTGCCAGCAGAAATTAGCATTCCTACCATCGAGCAGCCAGCTGCTCTGGTCCATCGCTCTCAGGTCACTCAGAATGAGACGAGACATGACGTCATCGGGTACCAGCTGACCCTGATCAATGCAGGACTTCATCAGCAGACCGAGCTCTGACACACATAGACAAACAGAGACAGAGAGAGAGCGATCTTGAATTTCGACTTTATAAATGCGAGTTAAATCACAATATGAAAGATTAACTGCACAATGGCATTCATTTTCTCCAGTAAAATATGAGCTTATCTACCCTGGTAGTGTCTGTAGTGGGTCCATTATTTTGTAAACACATTGAATATTGGATTGAATTGGACGGTATATAATTGGCAATGTGTCAGAGATACTAGAGTGAAATGGACTATTTTGTGATTATTGCACTGAGTGTGAAACAGACAGTACTGTGTTTTGCAGCATGTTAGGGACAGTGAACGTAGCACCAAAGGTAGCTTTTATGACAAAGAAGATGTTCTGGGTTTAAATTGAAAACAAGAGCATCTTCACTCAGTATCTTGAACTCAGTATCATTTGGGGAAGGTTATTAGAATCTAAATTAAACTGGAGGCAAAGGAGGATGATGTGGTCTGACGGCTTGGATGGCCAAGCAAAGTCTTTTTCATTTAAGATGATGACAGAAATGTCAAGGGCATGTTTTGCCTGTGTGTGTGTGTTTAGTCTTGTTCTGTGTATTCTGTGATGCTGTGTCATGATGTAAGTTGTAATGGTTGCATTGTCGCTATGTTAAGTCTGTTTTGTGGAACCCATGTCCATGTTTTAATTTGTTTTTTCTGTTGCTTGAGGGTCAACACAGTATAAACTATTACCCCCCCCATGCACAAGCACATACACATACATGCCTTATTACACTTACACCAACTTACACATCACATCTCACATTTTCTGCTTTTAAATGGACACTATTATTTGCTTTTTTTGTTGTTGCAATCAAGCATATTTTGCTAATAGTAGTTTGTTATTACTTGTATCATTTTATGTTTTACTCTTTATCTTTTTGTGCTTTTGAGTTCTTAATAACTTGTAAAAATTTTATAAGGTGGAGGCTCCAAATAAACCCTCTATAAACCATAAACTATAATAGCTGTAGCAGCACTGTAGCTAATGGGGATCCTACTAACCTCAAGTCAGGCCTACAGAGCTGTATTTAAGGGAAGCAAAGGTTTGTAAACATATAATTTGTCATGCCGAATTACAGAGAAATGTATAAAATGGCGCATGAAACATCAAGTATATTTCCATTTGATATATCAGTGCAGTGTGTTCATAGTTTTGGCATCTACTGTAGGGTTTTTTTTAACTTAATTTTTACTAGTTTCTACAAAAAGAAAAGAGCAGACAACAAACAATAAGAGACAAAAATAACAACAACAGGCAGGGACACCATAGGCAAAGGTGAAATGCCCAGCATTATCGTCTCTCAAGACCGCAAAGGTCCCCATGATCCTCAGCCTTGACCCCTGAAAATCCAGAGCCCCTCCAGGGACGGAAAAATTGTCCAGTCACCAATGAGCCTCCATCTATCCTGCATGTCTCCACGCCAGGCATCTAGGGTTTTAATATTAAATTCAAGCTGCATGAGCACATATGGGGAAAGTTTGCCTTTATAGCAGAAATCTGTTCTTTTTAACCCAAACCACAATTATTTTCCAACCTTAACTGAGAAATTCCTCTCTGGCAGACGGCCCTTAAGGCGAACGTCTCCCCACAGCTGCTCAAGCAAACATTATTTCTGCTGTAAAGCCACTTCATGGAAATTCTTGCAGGTTAATCCCGCTTTCAGAGGTCGTGCCATGAGAGTTTCTTTTTTCCTGTCACTTCCACTTTAATTGGTTACAGTCCAGCTAAAGGAAGGAATTTCCTGCGAAGCCTTACAAAAACGACCTGGGTGTGCTAACGTACTGCTGTGACCTTAAAAAGGGAGCAAAGGGTACAGCTAACAAAAACTGCATCCACGAGGACATAAATCATTACAGTAATGAGGGTTATTCTGTGTAGATGTGACAGACTGCTGAGTGATTTGCCATTTCCTCTGTTTATTTGGCAAATGTGATACGGAGAAGGCACACCGGTTTGTTTTGGGCCTGCACACTGAACCCAGAACAAGGTGTTTAGCAAGCAAAGACGTTGTTGCACGGATACCAGTTTAGCAAGAAGAGTGTTGGCAGAGCGACAGCTAAGGAGGATTCTGCTACTGATAAGTGAATTAGCCTGTTGAGAGAGTTCATATGCAATGCTCACACCCAAACAGGCATTAAGTGTGACTTGTGAGAAGGTTAATGACGCGGTCTCAGAAAGTAGAAGGTCACTGGTTTGGATCCAAGGACTGTTTGGGAAAATTTGAGCTGGCAAAGTCAGTAAGAGGAGCTGCTTTGACTGCCAGCTGCTGCTCAGCTAATAAACAATACAGGGATTTAGTTAAACTGAGGAGCCTGGAAATGTCTGCATGTGTGCAGTATGAAAGTATATTCGGGCACAACGAGGACAAATGCTTGTTTGTACAGCAAATCTAATAACAGGAGACTCCAACCCTCACTGTAACCCTGCATTACTTCTCCAACCTGGTATCACACAGCTGTAAGAACACCTCTTCACCTGTACTCCCTCCTCTCAGGGAACAAAGGTGCAGCCTTCCTTATCTTTACACCTCTCCTTATCTTCCTCCAAGGTGATATTGAGGAGCAGTGGGCCTCCTTCCAAAGTTCAGGTCATGTGTCAAGTGTTTGCAGTATAAACATTAAACAGCACGCTCTATAACCCAGTTTGACCTTGGCTAAAGTGAACGCAGATCCTTTCATTCAACCTGTGTATCACAGTTGGATAAGAAATCATGCGGGTAAAGGAGTGGTAAACAAACCATAGTGAGGGTATTTGTCACACTACAGCTGGGGACATGTTCCCCTAATATTCAAATGTACTCAAAATGTTATATATAAATATTATAATATTAATAAATGTCAAACACTGTGCTGTGTCTCTATTTTAATACTTTCAAATGCATTTAAAAAAGCGGAAAACAAGAATGTAATATGAGTGTTACCTATGCTGCACCACTGTCAATTGGGATAGTTGCCATAGTTGGCAATAAAAATGTCATGTATGTCAACAAAGATGCCAGTATAATATGTCATTGTTTGCATTTTCGTATTTATACACAGGGTAAAATTGGATCTCAGGTGAGGAGAATGTATTTGCGTAATAGTTTGATTAGTGATGGATTGGTATAGTTTGAGATTGGGGGTAGAGCTAGACAAGCATGTTGCTTCTTCCTACTCCTTTTTGGACATGAAATGTGAACTTATATTTCTCATTGTAAGTCTGTTTATGCTTTCTTTTTTTGTCTCTGTTTTTTTTTCTGTTTTTTCCTTACAATATATTCATTTTTCCCCCTAAAGCATATCCTATTTTATTATTGTTTTAAATGTTCGAAATAAATAAAACGAATCGAATAAAAAGTCATAAACATGTCATATGAAGTCAGAAAATAACATAATAAGGATTTCACTAAGTGAAAATGTCATAGCATTACACAAAAAAACTAATGAAAAAACTTGTAGTACGGTCATAGTATAATATGTCATAAAAAAAGGCATAAAAAAAATTGTAAAAATTTCATATTATAGTCTGTCGTATAAAGGTCAGTGTGTTTCATGTTCCTGTGCAACCTTCAATCATACGCTGGATCAGGATCCCTAAAATGCCACTTAGTCATGAAGGCTTTGAGAACCCTTAATCTAAGACTTTCAAAATGCTCTTAAGTGATCCCTTTAGCTGTTGAGTTTATACAAATTTCACCTTGGGGGTAACTTCCCTTAAACCCCCCTTAAGGCATGGTTGCAGAGGGTGTAGATTAAAAATGCCCCCCAATTTTTAAATAGATGATTACGGCCCTGCACTTAAGCATAACTTCCAGTAATAACCTGCTTATGTTTTGAGCATAATAATAAGTTATGTAGGTTGTTTTGGACAGTGCTTATCATCCACCATAATAATGTGGAGTAACATTTCTGAAGTGTATTTTTGTTGAAGTACCAAATACCTGAAATAACCTGAAATTGCAGTCTTTAAAAAAACATGTAAAATTGTGTGGCTTTCATTTCAGATCACATCTATATTACATTAGGATATGTTTGATAAAGGGCACCGCTATCTTACCGGTTTTAGCGTTGATGTTGGCCCTCAAAATGTCCCCACTAGAAATGTGTTTCAGTCCAAAAGTTTTGGTAATGCGCGCAGACACCGTCCCCTTCCCCGACCCCGGAGGTCCCATAATAACAGCACGAAAAATCCTCTGAAGAACCATCTCTGCACGACTATTTGCTCAAAGTTATTTATTCAGGAGCTGAATCCTAAATCCGTGTCCTTCCCATGAAAGCCCCTCTCTCCGGATGCTCGGCTGAAACTGGATCGGAGCAGGTATACTTTCTTTTCCAAGAAGTGCGCAACCAGCAGTGGGCGCGTCTTTCGCAGCCAGTCAAGACTCTGACTGGACCTTGGCTTTTATCTCCCTGCAGAGACACAAGGAAGAGGAGGAGGGGGGAGGAGGAGGAGGAGGAAGATGAGAACTGCGACCAGATGACTGCGGTCAGTCCAGCAGCAGCAGCAGCAGCAGTAGTAGTGGGGGCAGATGAGGATCAGCTCCCCTGGTGACCCACTCAGGGCGAAATCAGCTCCTTTCTTCGGCGTGTTGACAAACTTCCACTGTTTACGGTTTACAGGAAATGTATTTATTGTATAACACGGTTATGTAATTGATCTACACAGGGAAAGAAGCTTGTTGGCAAGGTTGCTGTGATTAATCCCTTCCGAGCCTCGATCCCCTTAGCGCACAGACCTGCAGATTGGCAGGCAGGCACAGCAACCAATCTGCTCTCTGCTGTCAGCGTCTGGAACAATACAGAGGAGTTTTAAAGGAATTGAACAATGTTTGCAGACATTACAAATCGAAATAACACTTCAAGAGTGCAGTAAACAATCACTTTAAGGGCTGGATTTAATCATTGTGTTAGTATATGTACTAAAAGCAGGTGTAAACTTACTTTAAATTGCTTCATTTTATCCAAAAAATCCGCGTTAAAGAAATATAAAAGAGATAATCGCCACAAATGTCGGTTGTTACCCGTTTTGTTTACATTTTGTTCATGTTTGTGCCTTTAAGACAGAAAGCTATTATTAAGCCACGCCCATAGTGTTTTCATGAATGGCAATCTGCCGCCATCTTGTGGCCAACGGTGATAGCACACCCTATAAAAAAGGCATTTTTGGCCCTCCTGCTTTGCCGTAGTGTCAACTCCCACCAACGTCTTCCTGGACAAACACACGTGGATTTCCACTGACGCCAGGCAGAAACAACAATAACATGGCAAGCCACGGGCTCGTCTACGACGGCTGCAACTTCTTCAGACAGCGGCTGGTGTTGTCCACACTCAGCGGGAAGCGTGTTAAGATAAAAAACATCAGGTCTAAAGATGACGACCCGGGGCTGCGCGGTGAGTCGCTGCCTCGCTCCGCATGTGGCGTCGCAGTTAGCTCGGCGGCTAACGTGCTAGCTGTTACGCAGTTGGGAGTGTGTTTTATCACTGGGCGTCAGAGGTGGGGAAACGGTGGGACAGGGGTGTAAATGTGAGATAATTTTAATCTTACCTCGCTGTGCAAAGTTGTGTCGTTGTTTTGCTTGTCAGGAGTGTTAAAGCAGACTTTTCAGAGCGCTGCCTTTTATTATTAAAGTGATTTATGTTGGTGTGTGTGAGGGAGGGTCACCAAAAGTTCCCACAGTAGAAGCAAACATACGTTTGTATGTTATATATAAAATACAAAAAAAATGGCATTAGCTTGTCCCACCTACTTGTTGATATGTTAAAGTTTTTGTCTGTAAGAAAAAACATTTCAAGTACACAAATTCATCTGCTGAAGATGTTTGTTTTGAATGTTGTCTTCTCCAGATTTTGAGGCCAGCTTCATCAGACTGCTAGACAAAGTGACCAATGGCTCCAGAATAGAGATCAACCAAACAGGTGAGTGTTATTATTAGGATATGACTGCAGTGTTTACATTTGTGTGGTTTATATAATAACTGTTTACTGCCAGAGGAAAGCAGAGTGTTGAGATTTCAGCACTGTCAACCAGCAGATGGACAACTTGGGTATGAACAGTAGGATTCTAGCAAGTTGTGTTTAGTGTTTTGTTCTCTTGTGATTATTTTTACATCTAATTTTTGCTCTTTTTGGGTGTGGCGTTGACGTCAAGTTCAACTCTAGTCATGTACAGTTGCTCCATTATGACAAGACTGTAATGTAGAGGTGTAGACTTGAGTCACAAGACTTGGACCATAGTCAGACTAGAGTCACAAATTTAACTTGAGCCTCCGCTTGGCAAAATCAAAAAAGACTTGCAATTCAACTTTGACTCGTGACTTCTTTTGGACCTGAGCCTTTTGACTTTAATGCTCGATGCTTTCCCCCAAGCCCAAAGATGAAAACTTCTGTTGTTGTAAAGGTGTGCCATAAACCAGTTCATCTCCTGAATCAGATAACGTCAACATTATTTGCAGCACCGACAGGTTATTTTCCAGAACTACTTTGTTTGAGCCGAGTGCCAGTAAAATTTTTGAGGAAAAAAATACAGAGATGCAACAATTTCCATTAAACTTGTTTAACAAATATTCTCTTTTTAAAGCACTGATGTTTTTTGTAATTTTATTTGCTATTATTCTGTTGTTAAAATGGCGTTACATTTGGTGAAGGGCATATTATGACTTGTTTAGGACTCGAAATTCAAAGTTTAGGACTCGGGACTTGCTGTCTTGACTTCAGCCTTGAGTGCAAAGATTTGAGACTTACATGTGACTTGCAAAACAGTGACTTGGTCCTACCTCTGCTGTCGGATTCACTCCCTCTCCCTGTGTGTCTGTCTCCACAAGGTACTGTGTTATTCTACCAGCCTGGCTTGTTGAACGGCGGCTCCATTGAACATGACTGTAACACGCAGCGCTCCATTGGCTACTATCTGGAGGCCCTGCTCATGCTGGCTCCATTCATGAAGATCTCTCTAAAGGCCACACTCAGAGGAGTCACTAACGATCCCACAGACCCGACGGTGAGGTCACTCATGTATCTTACTTTTTGTTTTTTTTAGTTTTGCTCCTATTGATGTAATTTTGACTCCTCCAGCTCATGAGCACACTGGGTGGAGCTGAAGCATTCTTCTGCAAAGAAACATGCCAACTTTTTTGTACATCGAATTTGTGGGGAAAGTGCACGCCTCCTAAATCCAAATGAACACTGCCCTCTAGTGTACATATAATTTCTTGCCATCATATGTCAGCTCAGACGTCCGTACATCTTGAACAGAGGTGGAGAGTTTTTGAACATAAAGGCATAGTCAGGTTTTTGAATGACGTCAGAAGTTGTAAATTGACCTGACAGAGTGTTAAAATGTTCACAGTTCACGTTATAAATTAGCAAATGCTGTTTGTTTTTCTCGTTGGGACACCTGTGTTTATCAGAAATTATTTGACTCTGTATGTGTTTGCATATTTTCTCTACTGCTTCTCTAAAACCAAAACAACA
>JAPZEB010000011.1:12303839-12315229 GCA_029783705.1 Chaetodon striatus | reverse complement strand
ACTGACACCAACGTGTGTGTTAGATGTTCTAGTTTATTTTGATACCCTGGCCATCGTTCTAATTAAAAAAAAATTGACCTCCATACCATCGCTAAAAGTGCATGAAACATAATGTCGGAGCACCCGCGGTAATTGCGTTAAATTGTCTTTAACACATTAATTGCGTTGACATTAGTTGCGGAGATTAATGTGTTAACTTTGACAACACTACTATTTATACATGTTTACATGTTTTATTGTTCAAAAAACACTATTTTCATTATATTGTCTGTGCTGGAACACCTGTATTTGCCTTCTGTCTGAAATGCTGTTTCTGCTCTATCTCTTCAAGCTCCCCTCCCAAAACAGCCTAGTCTGCTCTGACTGGTCAGCATTATCAGGTCTTACTTGTTTCAGCTTCTCTGCCTTTTCATTGTGGCTGGGGAATGACTGTAATGCAGTAGCACTCTCTATCCATGAGAAATCACCAACTAAAGCTTCTAAATCAAAATCGTCACAACCACACATGTTTTAGCAGGAATTTGATCTGAAATCAGGAAGAAATTTACAACAACAACCAAGATTACACGTTTCCCTGATGTTGTATGTAGCTGCATGTAGCAGTATTTGTAATGTAGACACTTGCAGTAACATACGTAAAGCAGATGACCATATAAAGAAATCTGTCAAGAGCTGATGTCCACTTGTCGCAAAAGTAGAGAAAACCATTGGAAACAGTATTCAGAACTGTCTAATGTCTGATTTTTTTGTTTTGTTTTTAGAAGTAATTACTTTATATATGTATACCTCATTATTTGAAACTTTGTTAAATATTAACATTCAATACTGTAATGTTATATATATAGATAGATCTAACTATAAAGCAGGGAATCTGTTTGTCAATCTGTCTTTCTGTGTGTCCTTTGCATATCTTACATAACTATATCCGATCTACTCCACCTCTGGCGGGTGTATTGTTGAGGACCTAATGGTGTACATTGTCTAATTTGGTGCAATTTGGAATCAGGACACATATAATATTAAGTAAGCAATTATGAATGGACATGGCACTAGCAACAGAAAATAAGGAAAAGCATTTCATCCCCCCTTTCACGAAAGGTGGACTTATCAGAAATAACCCCTGACTGTCTGTAATAACTGCTTTTGATTAAGCTGTGCCAGAGTTTAAGTCCTTTTCCATGAAGTGTATATTGTGTCTCTGGGCTATAAATAGTTTGTTGTGGTCATAATTTTCCACCATTCCTCAGCACCATATCAGCTTCAACTACTACTTTTGGGAAGTGACACATGACTAAAACACCCACATCTGAGCAGATAGAAAATAATTTGATATTAACAGAGTAGTAGTCGGAGTGAAAACCACTTGACTGGAAAAACATGGGTTTATATGACTAATCCAAGAAAATATTAAGATTATACTTTATTGCTTTAAACCCAAACCATAACAAGATATTTATCCTTAATGGTTCTTAGATTAAATTCAGTTCAATTCAATTCAATTTTATTTATAAAGCCCAATATCACAAATCACAGTTTGCCTAAGAGGGCTTTACAGCATACGACATCCCTCTGTCCTTTGGACCCTCTCAGCAGATAAGGTAAGGTAAGGTGAGGTGAGGAGAGGTGAGGTGAGAAAAAAAGGTAGAAACTTCAAGAAGAGCAACTGAGGAGGGATCCCTCTTCCAGGACAGACAGACGTGCAATAGATGTCGTACAGAACAGATCAACATAATACTGATTTTGGCAAAAATGCATGTGTTTGGGAAGCACTGAGCACAAGGGAAAACGCAACACATCATACTCTGAAAACCCACCGGAGGGGAAAACAAAAGGTGTCACACTATGCAAGTAAAGGCTTAAACACTGACAAAATGCCTGTAGCTAGCTAAAAACCTTAAATTCCAGCATGTCAAGGGAGTGTTTGAGCACCTTAGGTGAGCCAGAGAGGAAGAGTTATATTGACAAAGCCAGTATTTTTGGTCTATCTCTGTCTCCTTTAGAGAAATGAACCCACCTAATGGCCAGATGCAAAATACCTCCGAACTGTTTCTAACTATTTGATCAAATAGCCAGGTAGGATCATCATTTAACTTGACAGAGATTAAAACCTTGCTTTGCATAGCTTAGTTAGCTTCAACCTTTACAGTTCGTCTTGTTTTGTTCTCTTGCTGCACACATAACATCAGGCATACTGAACTCCAGGATATCTAATGCCGCTTTTTTGGTAGCTTCTAAAAGCTTAGCTCTGGGTTCTTTACTCTGTTGGTAGTGCGTCCCACCACTAGCAGATGTAAGTAACAAGGAGGCACTTTTACGCAAGTCAACGGAGAGTGACAAATTGTTTTCCTTCTGGTGGGGGCGGGACTTAAATGTGCTCCGTTTCTATACGACTGGATGAACAAGACTTGAATTATACTGCAAGAATTGTTTGAGTGTTTGCAAACAGATGTTTTGATGTTTGCTGTTGGTAAATATGGCCGCCAATGACTGAAATTCATTCAGAGTGTTCCCTTTTTTTTTTGGATTCTCCGCTCACTGTGGAGGCATGCAGGGAAAAACAAAGTTTTCTTCATGAAAGTGGCAGTGAGTGGCAGTGAGTATTCTGATATACAAATGATCATTCTGTGGATGACGTATTTCTTTAAGACAGCTACAAGTCTATTATGTTTTAGCTGAAATATTCAGAACTGTTTATCTATGTTTGTGTCCGACATATCCCATATTTGTGCTCCTGGGTGAAGCAGATGGCGCTTGACCAGGGGTCAAAAGCTACCACTGTATAATCAGTTTGGAAAAGTCTCTGACAATGAAAATTTCTAATGTCTCATGGCCCACATAGCATATGGTCATATTGTCTAATCCTAACTCCCAACATACAATAGCAGTGTTTGTCCCAGTTTATGCCAGTGAAAACAAAGCAGCAGAAACAGGCTGCTTGGCATTTGTTTGTTTTTGTCATTTGGGAGTGAGGCATGAGGACTAACGCAGCATAGTTACACAAAAAGCCTCACATGAAGACTTGAGCAAACATAGATGCGCTTCATCCATGTGGAACTAACCAGTGTGGGTACATATTAAGTGAAGAGCACCAAGCAGAGCTCTTAAATGTTTCCACTTGATTTGGAGTGTTTGGCTTACTTCCTGTCTGCTATCACACGGACAGGAAACTCACACAATGGGAGTGTGTGACCCCTCTGGCCTGCCCATTTCCTACTTCTTCTCTAAATCTCTCTCACGTACACAATTACAGATTGGGTGGCATTTGTTCAATTGTATCTGTAGAACAGCTTGAAGGAGCACAAGTTAACGGCGACATGAATTCGTGTGCTCGCCTGCGAGTGTGTGTCTGCGAGTGTAGGTGTTTACCAGGCTGTGTGAGAATGCCTCTGTTTGCCTCTCCGTTCTCCCTGGCAGGGCTGCTGCTGAGCGCACAGCCTGGCAACAGCAGCAGCAGATGGTTAGGAAAGTCATTTTTCACTCGTTCCAAGGTCTACTTTTTGAGTCCCTGAGTTACATAATGTGTTTTCACACCTCCGCTGCCTTCACCGATAGCGAATGACCTGATGTACCGCAGGAACGTGTCTGTTCCAACTCTTTCTCCTTGCCTGTCTCTTGTTTTATATTTCTCCTCCTCCGTCTCCTTGATTGAGCTCTCTAATTAGCATCAGCAGTGTGTGGGAGGCATGTTGGTGCAAGGCCACCCTCCTATGGCGACTTGACATTCACTTCTGTGGCTCCTTTGTGACGCTGGTAAATAGATTTGAGCTGCTTTGTCATATGATTAACATGATGAGCATCTTCATTGGTTCAGCTGTGTTTAGAGAAAGTGACATTATGTAATTGTGACTTTGGTAAATAAAAAATGATTCAGTGTACTGCTGCGATGAAAACATATTATCGTGATGCATTAGAACAAAAAGGTTTTCATGCAACTGTTGGTAATGAATGCGGTTTTTGACGTATTGGACCGCAGCTCTTCCACGATTTTCACACTTGCTTTGCTTTTTCTCACCCTCTTTTTCTCCCCGTTGCCATGCATCACACATTCGTACTGAAGCACACATCTAGTCGATTTGTCCCTGGGTGTGTGTGTGTGTGTGTTTGTGTATATATGGGTGCTTTGGTGTGAGGAGAATAATTATCTGCATTCATGTGACTGCAATAGGTTCCACCATATTAACTTCCACCGTGATGAATAACAGATGAAGTGCTGGCCAGAGGTGCTGAGACGCTTGCTCCATTACAATCAAGACTGCAGACTTTTGCTTTCATAACAGGGACTAAATGCCTGTTTTCTTTTTGTCTTAGACACCAGCAATTCATTTATGTGTCAGGATCTACAAACCGTCTCCTTTGCGCACGATGATGTGGAATCGGTACAAATACAGTAAATGATTCAGCAATCCAATGAGATACAGTCTCTCGCGATTGCTACATTATTGCACCAATATCTCAGTGTGCTCTCCTGTGATCCTGAGGCGTAGGTGTATCTTGCCTTTACTACAGACGGTTTCACTCTCACTGTTCTCATCTCTGGCTGTCTGACATTAAAATGAAAGCACATGTGAACATACGAAAGCCTTTGTTCATCATTCTTGTCCAGAATTCGGTGAAACTGAAAGCACTTCGTCATGCAGTGGATTTATTAAATACATAACTATTCCCTGCTTCTGTGGAAAAACTATCTTTCAAAAGAGTGACCCTGACAAAGAACCAGTTTGATCTTGACATCTTGTACCTGTAATGTCATGAATTATGGAAGAACAACCGGAGCAGTCGTGTTAGATATTTCAGTGACGGATCACCTGCCTGCCCAACATTGCCATCCTGGAGTCACGCTGCTAGTTTCAAGGCTGATTTTCCTCTTAGGTTGCATATGCTTCATATGTATCAGCTGTAAGTGTCACATAAGGAGCTACCCTGTGATTTCCAGCCCTAATAACACACACAAATACAAACACACGGGCACATAGCTGACTGATTTATTTTTAAACAGCTATTACTCACAATAAAGAAAGGTCAAGGAGTTTTAAATGGGTATTGGCTGTTTGATCTATGACGTAAATGCTGTCTTTTGCACCTGATCTGGGACCAGTCCTTGATCCTCTGACGGTTACCTGATCAAAGAGTCATTAAAAAGGGAGCAGTTAAAGTAAATGGGGACAGGACTCGTGGATGAGGTGAAGGAAAGGAGATAGGCAAGGAGAGGGAGCTAATGAAAGGATGCTTAAAGGTTTTTAAAAAGGGCAGAGGACGTGATGCCTCGGCTGCATGTTTTAGAAGATCCCAGCAGGGTCCTGTGTCTTGAACTTTGGCTTGGTGTGGAGTCAGGAGATAAGAACTGAGATGATTTGCTAATGTCACGACTTACTCCAGCTATTATGTCAGGGTAACAGTTGTCGCTGTAATGCAGAATTAATCTACTAACTGATAAGTTTCGTTGATTTACAGCTCAATTGTGAGGGGTATTTTCTGGAATTATACAGCTGTAATACTCTGAGTCCTCCCTCATTGAAGGAGACTAAGCACAAGGTCAGTCTGAAAGATGTAATTAAAATTAAAGATATCGCTGCTGTGTCGAATCCTGCAGAGGCGTAATGCATTCACATGTGAAAAACTCTGCTATCTTTTTTTCTGAATTAACAAGACTATTATTTCAGAAGAGAAAAAAAATGGTGGGAACAAAACCTGCAGTGTTTTTGTTTTTTTAAATAAACAAGATGATAATCTCATTAATTCAGAAAAAAATAGAATTAATGAAGTGATTATCACATTAGGTCAGAAAAATGAGCAGATTTTTCCATGAAAACTTCTCTCATCATTCTCGGATTATTATCTCCTTAATTCAGAAAAACCAGGCAGATATTTCTTCATAAGTTAATGCATTCTGCTGCTGTAGGATTCAACACAGCTGATACTTTAAATTTTAATAACATCTGTAAGACTGGCCTCGTGCCTAGTCTCCCTCAGTGAGTTAGGACTCAGAGTATTACAGCTTTATAATTCCAGGAAATACTCCTCACATTTTAATAGTAAATCGACTAAAGCTGCAATGAGTAGTCAATAATCAGGGATAATAACTGGCAAAACATTTTAACAATTGATTAATCATTTAAATAACGTCCTTAAGCTAAAATGACAAAGATTAAATTGTTCCTGCTTATTAAATGTGAATAATATTAGGTTTTTATGTAAGTGAACTGAATATCTTCATGTTTTGTACTGTGTGTTGAGCAAAACAAGCAATTTGAGAATTGTCAACATGAGCTCTGCAAATTGTGATGGGCATTTTTTAGTATTTTATTTTATTTAAGTTTTTTTTTTTTTTTTTAAATTAAATATAATTAATTTAATTTAATTTAATTTAATCTTGTTTTATTTTATTTTATTTTATTTTATTTTATTCTTTTCATAGACCAGACAATAAGGTAATTACCAGATTAACTGTTAATGAAAGTAATCACTAGTTGCAGCACTAAAATCAATGTACACTAAAATAATAAGGTACCTTTTTAGATTTAATACATAAGCTTCTAGTCAAGCTAGTGTCTTCTTTGGTTTTTTCATCTAACGGCTCTGGGATATTGTCATTGTTTTAAATGCCAAAGCTGCTGGACAGTCTGTAATTATTGAGTGATCAGTCGTGATAGTGTAAGCCACCAGGTAGGAGACTACAGTGTCTTACAGAAGAGAAAAAAATGGATTCAGTCATATATGGGATGTGAGTGACTCCATGTTTTTTGCATGAGGTCTTGGATATTTTTGTGTCATGCAAGACTTAATTCCACTCCACTCAGTGGTCATTTCCCAGTGGCATTTTTTATTCTCTGATGCCATGCAGGCTGAGGGAAATCAATAGGAACACGTGGAAAGATCAGACAAAGGTTTGATACCTGGAGAGAAATTAAGAGAAATTCACGTGGCATTTAAAAATAGAAACCACGACCATACAGCGAGGAGGAGGAGGAGGAGGAGGAGGAGAGAAAACAAGAGAGTGTACAATCTTCTATGAAATCAGGAATAAGTGGCTGGGCACGTGAGCATGTCACACTCACAGAGATGTGGAATAATTTGAACACGGGGCTGAACAGGTGAGGCAGCAATTAAAGGTAGAATTGAGTTGTTGCCCAGCCCTGACTTAAAACAACAACCTGCGGTCAGAGACGCTCAGGGAGTTGTCTTACCTGCATGTTAGTTTGGTGGCAATTTGATTTATGGCACTAAGCAAAACATTTGCTGTTCTACTTGTAAATACATCAGTGAATAACCTGATGGCCCTCACCCACAGATGTGTCACCAACATTCCCATCCTCGTGCTCTATCTGTCGTTGACACAAACAGAAAACAAAGCTTCTCAGATTACACATGCGTCACTCTCACTCCCCGAGGCACAACAGTCAATGACACGAGAACATGTGGACGAGTGTGTCCATCTCCTCCAAGTGTTGTTGTGATGATGTGTAGTCCTATCAAAAAAGACCTGAGTGTGTGTTTAATATCTCTTAGTATTTGTTTTGCATACACTTGATGTTGAGATTTTCAATTGTATTTGTTTTTAGTTTTAGTTCCCAGTCGTGTTGATCTGCAAATTTTAGCAAATATTTATTCATTTATTCATTTTCTGCAGCTTTTAGTTCAACTATGGTTTCTGTCCGATGTGATGACAGAAGTTTTGATCTATCTTTAGCATCAGGGATTGTGCACAAAGATTTAATCGGTAAACTTTCGATAATGTAGTCACATTCCCCTTTTTAGTGCATGATTAAAGGTATACTTTGCAGGATTTCCCAAAAAAACTAAGAAACAGTGTAAAGAATTCATACACAGTTTTTGTATTGTGGGGCTCACCATAGTCTATATTATAGTCTCATACCAAAGTAATACCTCTCAATCATACTTATGACCAGCTAGAAGTGTTTGGCGATGTATTTATCTGTAAAAAAAAAAGTGTATTTATCCTTTTATTTTGCTGTGTTTGGGACATTTATGGGCATGTAGCCTGCAGCCAATAACAGCGTGCAGGTAAGGTCGGGACTTTATGTGAAGGTAGTGACTAGGTAAGCGGCACACACCCAAGAGGAAGCTAAAAAAAACTGTGGATACAGCACAAAAAACCCCGCACATATAGCAAAGCACAGTGCATAAGCTCACAAAGCTCGTTCCAAAACTAGTGAAATCTGGGCTGGGTTTCACTTTCAGGATGGGGATGAAAAGTGACATGGAGTTCGCCTTTTTTCTTTTGGACTGGTAAAGCTGACGGTTGACTTAGGGCCCCTTTTCCATTGGACAAAGTAACGACTAACGTCTGGCTTTTGGATTCAGTGGGAAAGGTTCCAATCAACATTCATTTCTGGGACAAATGCCTGTGCCATAGTCAGGGGCAAGAAGCTACGGCTCTGAACGGCGACACTCGGCGACTTTTCTGGCGCACAATGTCGTACCGTCACAAAATACAGTCTGTCTTGGTCCAAGCAGTGCTTGAACATTGTTGAAAGAGAGACTGATGATTAACAGATATTAAATAAGATGTAACCACCATAACATTTTCACTGGGCTTCGTGCTCCTTTGTACTGTTTACTAACCCATTTTTCAGCACATATGTGGTGCTGAGCTTAACATACCAGTATATAAAAAAACAGAAAAGCACTCGTCTACTGCAGAGCCCAGTACATTTTATTTCCATATTTAACTAGGTAAGTCCCATTGAGATCAACAATCTCTTTTACAAGGGACACCTGGCCAAGAAAGCAGCATAAAAAAAACAGTAACATGCAGAAATACACCTACACACAATAACAAGAACCAATCAACGTGGCTCTGGTCCACTGGCCATGGGAAAGCAGTCGCCTATATTTAATAGGTTTTCCCATATTTAAAAACCTGCATATACATGCTAATTTTGTTGTAAAAAAAATAAGGTATCAGTTAGCTCAAAGTATTAGCTTTTACAATACAACAAATGTAACGTTCCTGCAACAGTAGCTTGCAGTGTACGCACAAACAGTGTGGGGAGGAGGGGCAGAGATGTTGTGTTTACAAACAGTAACTGACACTTCCTGGCCTGCATAGTGTCCTGTTACATAACCTAAACAAAGACATGTACTGCCTGAATCAAGAACAATCTGCAGTCTTACAGTTTACATTGAACAACTGTGTCAAAAACAGACCATGAAATACAGAATAAAAGCAGAATGTTAGTTTATAAGTGACAAAGAGAAAATAAAAGAGGAGATTATGCATTTAATCCAGTGACTTTTATCATCCCATTTGACAAGTCCGACTAGAAGAAGCAGAGTATGTGGAAAAGGGGTTAATGTACATCGGCTCTGTGTAGTCATAAATATGTAATCAGTCCACACAAGTGCCAAGTAATGAGCAAATTTCAACATCAAGAGATATAGATAGTCTTGGAATACCTATGGTCTGTTTTTGTTTTAGATTAAAAGTGTTTTTAGAAAATATATCAATGCATACATATGTAAGCATGTGTAAACAGACGCAGAAGGCATGTCCCCAGTCCCCTGCCCCTCTTCTATCTGCTCTTCATCTCTGCAGCACTCCCTGTTTGCACATGTGCTCCTTCAGTAAGCCCCTGTTGCCATGGAGGTCATTGAGATTTCCCCCTCAGCTGTCATGTTTTATTCTCTTCTGTTATGCAGCAATTGAAAAAAATCAGGTTAATAGAAGAAGCTGCGCTCTGTTGCAAAACAGAAAAACCAGAGGGGTTTTCATTACAGCGTTTTTATTGTTTCTCATATCAGCTCAGTGAGTTCTGATTTATCAGAGCCACATAGCAGAGGTAGTGATGAACACGTTATTAAAAAAGTGACTTCAGTAAATCTCCAAATAATAAATAAAAAAGCTGCTGTCTCACAAGCTACTGCAAATGCAGGGTTCAAACCTTTTTGCACAAATGGGTTTTTTAAAAAATTGTTTCGTCACCTACAGACTTGAATAACTCCGACCTTTGAGGCCCATTATCCCCTGAAAAATACCGTGTTCATCCACTCTCTCACCACCTTATATCACCTCCTGCCTGATATGTCATTATCAACCCCCGCTGTGCTGTTCACCTTTAGCTGGCCTGCTGTGCAGCTCTGCTGGGCTCATTATCCGCTCTAATAGCGACCCAATGCTCCACCTGCCCTCTGCTACCAAACACACCTGCTGTGGTTCTGTGACCCACTTCTTCCTGTGTGTGTGTATGTGTGTGTGTGTGTGTGTGTGTGTGTGTATGTATGTTGTGTTTTTGTTTCAAACCACCAGTAATCAGGCCAACTGATTATCTAACCTGATTGCAGGCGGGTAGCTGTGGATCACTCTTTACTTTGGTTTAACCTCAAACAGGCGGGGCTCAGCACATTGTGACATGCAGAAAATGCACTATTTTTACTGTCCAAACATTCCTGTCCTGTTTGGCAAACCTCCCTCATGTAGAAGCCGTGATGAGGTTACAGAAAATGCTAAAAAAAAATTCTTTAAAAAAACTCAGTGACGCTGTGATGTAACTCTGACATCAGCAGACGCCGTGTTCGAGGGCAGATGTCTCATCTCTGAATAAAACTGGAGAGCTGACACATCCGCTAATGAAAGCAGCGTCGGTTGTAAAGTTGAAACATCTCTTATTGAGAGCATTTTTATAGTACTTGTGAAGACTGGTATTTAACTGCCTCATTAAAAGCATGATTTCTGCATCACAGCAGTGTGGCTGGGATACTGATGAACCTGTTGTGACTCTTTCTCTCACTCAGCTCGCAGTAAGTGCCACTACCCGTTGGAGGAGAACGAGGAAGGACGCTGCGTGGAGAGGAAGAGGCACCGCCAGCATGGTAAGAAATATAGACACATTTTCCCGTGCAAACACACCCGAACAGTTTTGCAAGTTGGTTTTGCAAATCAAGAGGCAATGAAGCCAACACAGGAGTGCTTAAAATTGCAGTTCCTCAACTGAACAGCAGAGTAAACAAGGTTACAGGCTGTAACAACAAATGGTTTCGGTCTCTATAATTAATCTTGCCTAGCGACGGGACTGGTTTGGGACAGCTATCTGTCAACTTGTCAGCAGACCTGACCTTGCCCATCTCCAACAAGACAAAAGTTGAATCGACCCTGCCCGTAGGGGAGGGATCGGTTCTAGAAAGAAGATGACTTGCAACGGGTCGGCCACCTACTATGGGTCTGGTGGTGGCCCAAAGTCAGTGACTGCTAAGAGGAAGGAGAGAGGGAAAGGAGTTTAAAATTGAGAATTTCAAAAAGAAAAAGGAAAAAACGAAAAATAATAGAAAACAAACACAAACAAATGAATGCATTAAATTCTGTCCTGGCTCTGCTGCAGTCCTGCCCTGGGTCCACCCCGGGGGATCTCGGTCCCTGGAGGCCAGTCGGAGAC
>JAPZEB010000011.1:12285281-12296762 GCA_029783705.1 Chaetodon striatus | reverse complement strand
CACAGCTCCACCTTTTAGGACCAGATCTGTGTGCTAGGTACCCCAACAGAGGGGGGACCAAAAATGGGGACGGTATGGAATGGTGCATTGGTACCATCCACAACTTTTCATAGTTGAAACAGAAAAAAAATACGTATGAATTTGAACTTAATCTCATCAGACTGTTTGATGGAAACAGGGTTTGTTTTTGTTTTGGCGCCTAAGTGTCTGACAGCATTTTAGAAAGGATCCAAGCAGAGGTGGATGTCTCAATTAAAGAGTAATATCCTTTTTGTTCAACCTGCAACAGCCCAAAAAACGCTATCACCGGTCCAACCAAACTCCATTTAAATAAACAGTAATTTTGTCATCATAGAACACACCTGATTCAAAGCCGACAGAAACAAAATAAAACTCACAAAACCATCTTAGCATGTATTTTATCACTGTTCCAACAGTCAGCAACTGTGATTGGGTTGAAATAAACCCTTAATTCACCTAGGTAGATGTGAAAACATGCTGCCTTTATACATACTAAAATTACCGTTTCTTTAAATGCAGTCTGGTGGGTTGGCTGTGTGTGGTTAAACAAAGAGGTTCTTACTCTTTAACAAAGAAGTCTGTCTCTTTCAGGATACTTTCCATAATGGCATCAGACACTTAAAATAATAATCTGAGCAAAACAAGCACTCTCAGTTGATGTAACTTGATGGCGCACAAATGCCCTGACTGGTTACACTGCAGCAGATTTGCATCTTGCTAGGGACTAAACCAATTCCATGTATTGTTGTCTCTGTTAGTAGCTTAGACACAAAAAGCAGTAGTAATTTAGTGGTGGATCAGTCAGTCAATTTTGAGTCCTGTTGGTTGTTTAAAATCACCATTTTTTAATTTATTTGTACATATTGATAACACCTGTTTGACCCTTAAAATCAAAGCCTACTTCCATTTGCCGTTCACGCAGTATTAGCTGTGTGCTCAGTTTAAAGGGTGTTTCGATGCCCGAGGCAGGAAACAGCCCCCAGTGCTGCAGGTGACTCAGATTCATGATGTACCCCCACAGGATGCAGAGAGACTCGCGTCTGGCTCAGAAGATCGACTACCCCGCTTTCGGGGGGACAGGCGTGCCTGCTGCCACAGCCAACGGTACCTCAGTAAGTGCACAGTTCTTCCTTCGTGCAACTGCCATTGTTAGCACTTGCCTTGTTTCCATTTCTCACTTCTTCTGTGCGTTAACCGCAAGATGTGATAGTGAAGTGTGAACCGAAGGTTCTGTTTCACAAACATCCACACTTTCTGCTTCTGCTGTGTCCTCAGATGGGAGATAAGACTCTGGCTCAAAATGCTCAAATGTATCACTACCAACATCAAAAACAGCAGATGCTCTCAATGGGAAAGTAAGTTTTTCTATATTATTCTAAACTTTCTCTGCTATTCCCTCCTCCTTCGGTTTTCTTATCTCTCATGTCTCAACTTGAGATTTTCAGCCACATCCTCTGACCTTTATGACCTCTGTGACTTAACTCAAGTGCGTTTTTTTTCCTTCTGCAGAAACAAACCTGAACAGAAAGTCACTGACACCGAGGTCACATCAGATGAGGAGGAAGTGGGTGGGGACTTTACAGTATATGAGTGCCCCGGACTTGCACCGGTTGGTAGACACACACACACACACACACACACACTCATAATTTCTGATGTTTTATGACTGAAAATCAATTTTCTTTCCTCCTTGACAGACCGGGGAGATGGAAGTGAAGAACCCTCTCTTTGATGACTCGACTTTACATTATCAGGGGAATCACAAGTGAATGCTGACACTTAACACACACACACACAGCCATTTCTTTGGTAGAAACCACTTGATCTCACACTGCATGCATAGAAATTGAAGATCCTGGCAGAGGCTGAGGTGATAAAAATGATTGTTTTCTTGCTGGCCCTTTACTGTATCAGCTTTTAATATTACTAATGTACATCGGGTTTCTTGTTAATTTATTTCTGTCACTGATTTACAGCGTTTCTGTCTTTTAACATAAGGTTTTAAGAGTCATCTCAGATATGTCCCTGTATGTGTTTTTTCCTGTCTATATGTCAAACTCTAAATTAAGATTTCCCTCTCCTCTTTTGTTACTGTCCTTGATTTCTGCAGCTATTTCCAAAGAATGTGATCCAATAGCAACACGTATACAAAACACACACACACACATAAGCTGAGAAATAGGTGCCCTCTCCTTGTTTTGTCATGCATAGTTAGTGGCTAAACCACATTCCTAACAGAAACCCAGGAAATGTTAAAAATCAGACCTCTGTGATACCTCTGTGAAAAGACTCCCTGACACAACACAAGGTTTAGCATTGGAAATGTTACAGTTGGTGTTGCTTATTTTATCCCTTGTCATATAAGCTGCACATAAAGATTTTAAGATTATAGAATATAAGTATATATATATACATATATATATATATATGAAAATGAAGTACTTGATGATGTCTGTTTGCATGGTTTGACTGTACTGTGTTTGAATCATGGCAATGCTTTGATGAGTTATTCTGCCTCCTGTATGTATGCATCCCGTTGCTGGGGGAGGAATTTACAGTAAAAGTGACCCATGAGCACTTGAATGACGCTTTGGTGAAGGACTATACTGATGGATGTGTAGGTGGTAAATATCACTATCTTGTATCGTCCCTCTTTCCTCTCTGTCCTCTTGTCGGTCCCAAGTTAACCGTGCTGCAAAATGTACATACAAAGAGTGAATGTGTTCACTTTTTATAGATATTTGTACATGCAGACCAAGGATTGGAATTAAAAGTTTTTACCACATGTGAAAATGAATTTGTTTACCCTTTTCCTTTTGTGCTTCTCATGGTATACACTTTTAAATGTACATTTTTGGATATTTAAAGACTTAACTGGAGATGGAGGCGATGACAAGAAATAAGGCAGCCCAGTTAGACAACATGATCTTCATGATCTGGCCCAGCATCGGCCCAAACTCAGCCCGCTGGAAGAATGAAGTCAGGCTGCGTCCTGTTGCCTGACTTGGCTAAGACGTAGCATGAATGTGGTCCCAGAATCAGGCTGAAAAACTGGCCCAACCTGGGCTACCAACATTGCCATCACTGGGGTGTCGTCAAAAAACAACCTGGCCCAGCATTGGCCCAGACTCGGCACACTGGAAGAAATTTGTCAGGCCCCATCCTGTTGCCTGACTCGGCATGAATGAGATCCCAGAATCAGGCCAAAGAAGTGGCCCAATCCCGGCTGGCGACTCTGCAATCACTGTGCTATTGTCAAAAACAACCTGGCCCAGCACTGGCTCAGACTTGGCACACTGGAAGAAATTCGTCAGGCCGTGTGTCCTGTTCCTTGACTCAGCTAAGACTTGGCATGAATGACACCCCTGAATTGGGCCAAATAAACTGGCCCAATTACGGCTGCCAACACTGCCATCACTGGGCAAGAGGTGCAATAAGGGTCCAAACATTGAACCCTGTGGCTGATGGTCAGCACTTACAAAAGTAAAACAATAACACAGAAAGAGAAAAAAAACAGTAAGATATTAGGGGTTAACTGTGCTCATTTTATCTGGTAAGCAGTCTAATACATAATATCTGTGTTATCCCCTTTAACATCAGTTGATGCAAACTTATTCTGTGTTGCCAAACATTGTTCAAACTCACAAAATTTAATTTTAAAATGTAGTTGAGATCTCAAAATTTCCAAAGATGGCAAATATTTCAGACTAAATATCTGGTATAAAATTATGCACAAGAATTTTCTTTAATTTCCCCTTGGGGATTATAAAATTAAATTAAATTAAATTAAATTAAATTAAATTAAATTAAATTAATTTTTTTATTTTTATTTTTATTTTTATTTTTATTTTTATTTTTATTTTTTAGTTAACCTTTATTTAACCAGGAAGTCCCATTAAGATTAAAAGGGAGACCAGGCCAAGGTAGCATCCAATCAAACACATTTAAAATGCAACAAATACAACATATAATACAAAAATCCACAATAAAATAACAACTATTCAAACACAGTGGCCTCTTTAGAAAAACAAGCACATGTCTCTATCACCACGTTCTTTATGATGCCCTTAAATTCATCACTGGATATAAGTTTCTCCAATTTGTAGACCTTTTTGGAAGACTGTTCAAAGTCCAAGGTGCAGAGTAGGAGAATGCACTTCTCCTCAGATCTGTTAAAACCCAGGTACTTTAAAAAGCAACCACTTGGAGGAGTGTAGCCGGTAACTACCAGAGCGGGAACCAGAGGGGCACAAGTGACATCTGACCACGTATAGGACAATGTAAACAAAAAACAAAAGACCTTACTTTGTCCTGACTTTGTTTATTAAATTTTAATCTTTGAGATCTTGAAGAGGAAGTTTGATATGAGGGAGTTCAAGAGAAAGGTCTGATCAGCTTGAAACAATGGAACAAACTATTACAAAATATTTTTGGGCGGAATCAGTTTAATGAAACATCGTGAACCCCTGATGTTATTGAGCAACTGTAGGGATTCAGATTTACTTTAATATGTCTTTAGTTTTGCTGAATCAGCAGGTCAAACTAAGGCGTTACACCCATTTCCTCTTCAGATCAACTCTGCCATCATACATTCACCTTTCACCTCACAGTGTGACACATCTGGTGTGGCCTCTCTGCCTCAAGCTGTTGCTGACTTTCTGTCTGGTTTTCGGTGATCCTGTTTGACCTTGTGTTACCTTCAGTACAACGACCAGAGAGAGTTTGTGTGTGTGTTGGGGGTAGGGGCAGAGAGAAAGCTTGCATGTACCTCCGTGTGGGTTTTTGTGTATGTGCTTGTATGTCCGTGTGTGTTGGGGAGGGGAAGGGTCAGTCTCCCATCCCCATTGAGCCACATGCCAAGGGCCATTAAAGCCCTTTGTGCCGGTGGACAGTGGAAGGAAGGCAGCCATTGGCCCCTCGGATAAAAACCTGGGTGGGTGGAGGGTCTGTGAAGGTGGGTATCAAAGGCAGGGCCGTTAGGAAGAAAATCAAAAAGCCATCAGACTTGTTTGTGGGAGACGTTTGTGCTGCTCAACAGGATGGGCGGTATTTAGAATCCTGGGTTATTACTTTATCAGATCAGGGACTTTGAAAAGCAGTGACTAATATTTATGCCTTCTTAAATAAAAAAACATTTAAGTAAAGTGAGAACAAATTTACTTGTTTGTGGTTGTAAGCTTGGTTAGTTTACAGTTTCTGATCAGTAAGTTTTTTTTAACTTGTCATTGCGAGAAGTCTTAGAAGATGGGATCAGTTTGCATTTCTCATAAACGCAACAGCTCAAAAGTGCTTTTATAGTAACCACATGAACCGCCAAATGAAACTGAGACCATCTCTTGTTGAGGTGACAAGTGCAGCCAGGTCAATGTGTCATTTCATGTGTGTAGACATGCCAAAACCCCTGCATCATCAAATACAAGACAGTGGCCCATGTGTCAGAAATAGAAAGCTACATTCACAGCGACATTTCCGCAACTCGCTCAGGGATCAGATCTAATGTTCAACAAATAACTCTAACACCAACACTGGGTCGTCTGATACTTCGGGCTCCAGGTAGTGGTGTTTTTTTTCTCCACTGGTGTGACTGGTTGAGGTGTGCGACACATTCACACTGCTGCTGCATCAACAGGCTTTCTTTTGTCTGGAACTTTCTCCCTCTCTGTTTGACCAGACTTGCCCCGCGAGCAGCGAGCTGATCTCTTGAGGTGTCTTGAAGAGGCCACTTAAAAAGAACTAAAGACAAGATCTGAGACATCTAAGGGGGGGGGTTCGACTAAATCCCCACATACTCCCCTCACACATCTCCTCCTCACTGTACCGAGCCATTCAACACTGACCCCCCTCCTTCTTTGGACACCCTGAGAGCTCTGTCCTCTACTGTCCCTTTCTATCTGAGGCCATGCCTGAAGTCTACTGTCCCTCTTGCTGTCTGTCTTTTGCATGACAATTATTCTGCCAAGTCCATGGCCCAGGACAATGCTTGTATAGTTGGGGTTTGATGTCTTTAAAGCTATTGACCAGGCTCTTGTGGTCTTCCTAAGATCCCCTGGACCTGGACCTACGTAACTGGCTATAGTAATAACTGCTGTTTGCAACCTGACTCGATCTCCCCGAGCGCACCGTGACACAACTCTGAGTTGTGACAAAATTATACATCTCGGCAAGACTTTGACGTGTTAGTCCGTTCTATATTTTCTTAAGAAATACTGCTACATAACCTCCTCTGATAACAGCTAGAAATCCCCCACCTCTCTGTCTAATTCATGCCGCTAATGTCACCAATGTCAACTGGAAAAAAAACAGCTGCACGGTCCAGGGGACTTATTGAAAATAATAAAAAATATGGCATCTCTTTTTAGACTATTATGCAAACAAATTCTTATCAGTACTTACTTTGCACCTATTTGTTCCTCTTTTCCTTTTTTACAATTTTACATTACAAATACAGATAATCTATGTAAAGTTTTTATGCAGTTTTGCTTTTTGGCAGCTTTTGTCTGTGTTCTTTATAAAAACTCAAGTTGAAAAAAAAAACCAAGTTGAAATAAAAAGAATCATCTGATTAATAGCTCAATATAACATTGATTAGCAGGCACAGTCTGTTTTTTTCCCACCATTTTAGTTAAATTTCAGTACTTCTCATACTCCTATTGTTACTCTATTAGGCACTGGTTTTTGCTTTAGCTCCTAGAAAACACTTCTGTCTTGTGCATTTGTATATCCTGTCAGATATTTAACACTATTGTTATAAAACTGGGCCCAGTGAGTGACCCTGACCCGAGGAACCCACTGGTTGTCTGGTTGTTACTGGTTGTGAATCATTAAAATTGTGATACTGTAATTTGAGGCCACAAGATTTACCTTTGGGATAAATAAAGTTCCACTGAATTGAATTAAATTAACTACAAAGAACAATCTGCAAAGGTAACATCATTATTCAGACTGTCCACCAGTCAGGTATTACTTTATTTTAAGGGCCCACGAGTCCAAACAATATTGAATCTGGATGTAAAAGGATGAATCTGATGCTCTTTCATGTCAAGCTGAAGTTATATTCCAGCTTGATTATTGCACCTGCAGACAGAGGCTTGGTCCTGAGACCAGTTTTTAACCTTTAGGCCATATCAGACTGGATGCGGAGGTATTGGCCCCAAGTGAACTCCCAGACCTGCAGACCTGGGTGAAACTTCGGCCTGGTGTTTGTTTCAGAGGACTGGAGGTGGAGGTGGAGGTTGGAGGGGGGAGGGAGGAGGAGGTGGGTGTGGGGCGGAATCAAAGGGTTGAAACTTATTGTTCCAATCTGAAAAGGAGCTAATGGTCGACCATCGCAACTCGGGATCTGAAATCCACGGGGTGCCCCGGGGCCAGGTCGTACAATGGCACCCCCTCTCCCTTCCCGCAGTGACTCTTCCTGCCGCAATCTGCGGCCAACGACTCGCACTGGGGGAGCGCATCTGTACCAGCGCTCCGGCCATCCAGGCTTTTCAACGATCAAGGGTGAATGGGAGAAGGTCGCCTGAATGTTGTGGGTGATTTTATTATTTAGTCTCTAGTTTTCCTCCAGTTTGGCAAGAAATTCTGAATTAAAAGTAGCCAATGTTTCACAGTATGGCACCACTTTGCCATATTGTAGAAGTATACATTTTGACAAAGTAATTTTGAGACAGAAATCTTATTTTACTTTTTTAAGAAGTACAAAAATATAATTTACCTGTTTCTACCATTAAAACCAAAAGTGCGCAATTCAATTACCAGCCTAAAAGAAACATACCCAAATATTAAGTTGGTAAAATACACACACACGTCGTCATGTGTGGTCCATCATGCACACAATCTCCACCACAAACAAGTCTTCACACGCTCAAAAACACTTTCCATGGGTGAAAAGTCCACCCTGCATATCTCATGCTTACAGATCATTTACAGTAGCCAGAACACATTTTTTTTTTCCTTTCTGCTGTGTGTGTTGTTTATGAGCTGTCAAAACATCCCTAAAAGCATAAATTAGCCTAACCCTGATCTGTTTGTTTCCACTTAAATATGGCTCATTTCATTATTTGTTTTTATCTCAGTTATTCAGTTTATTTTATTTAGTTAAAATGTCAGTGATTAAACAGAATTCAGGTCTGAATGACAGGGATTTTAATATCAAAGCCATCTACTTAAAGGGGAATAAATTAAACAAACCGAGCATTATAATTCATGCATGAGGTGCCTAAGTTTCAGTGTTACAATATGTATTTACAGGAGCAGTGACCCGTGCGTATTTAGCAATGTAAATATGCTTTTCCGTGGTGACTTTGAATTGTTAAAATATTAATATTTCGCCGTGTAATTGTTTTACATTGCAGGTAATGAGTTTTAAATTCACTTTTAAAGCCAAAGGCAGAGCTGGTCTGCTGCAGAAATTGCTCGGAGTTTATGTGAAAACACGCCCACTACTTTGGGAAGAATCAAGGTCATTCACAAATTCACCATCAGCTGTGCGCAATTGTCTGCGCCAGCCAATGGGCGTAGAGATAAGGCGATCTCCAACACCCGCAGCTGTGATTGGGAAAACCTGTGGAGCAGAAGAAGGAAAGGGGCATTTGAGCTTGAAGGTGAGGTGGTGTTAAAGTGAATTTCATGGAGTAGGCCGTAGGCGTATTGGTGGTTATGTTGCACCAAAAGGGCAACTTCTTAGGCCTACATTTTTTACGCAAATTTGAACCATACAGATTACTTGTCGGGCAAGTGCTGCGGGGTTTCATCTGGTGAGCTTCTTCCTCTCTCAGTGCTCTTTGGTGTGTGCGTAAAAGTTAAACGGATGCAGGTGTAGAATCGGTCAACTTTGTAACTCTAGTTTCGCACTCGCGCCTGTGAGGAGGATCTCACTCTCTCGTTTGGAGGATGTCTGAGAGATCACAGAGTCCGGAGTGCCAAATCCGGCCGTATGACTTCAGCCGGACCAACCATAGCACCCAGGGTATGGGTCTGGAGAGTCTGGGCAGCGCTGCGTCATTCCAGCTCCCTCACGGCGTCCTGCCAGACCCGAGCCTCTTCTACAACAAACCTGCGTACAGTGGCATCACACCGGCATCCGCGCAGACCTTTTTCCCTTTCCCACCAGTCACCGGTGACTACAGGGGATCTGACCTGCAGGCTGGAGAGTTTGGGCAACCCAAGCACTGGTATCCCTTCGCTGCGCCCGAGTACACCGGCCAGGTACCCGGCGTAACCGCAGCTACCCAGCCTACAAACCTCAGTCCCCCCATCGCCGAGACCCGGGAGCAAATCAAACTGCCCGACATAAAGACTGAGAAGGACACCGGTGATGACTACTCAACGGAGGGGAAAGTCCAACAGTATCCGCCAACCTCCGCCGCCATGTCCCATGGAGTCTTCTACCCTCCGGCCTGGAACCCGTCCTTCTGGCCCGGGATCACCCACATCACACCGCCCGGCAACAGCAATCAAAACCCCTCAACTTCCTCTGCGTCCTCGCCATCAATGTCCCCTTCACCCCCAAGCAACGGGCTCCCAGGGAACGCGTTTTTCAGCGTGAATACAACCCAGGCTGCCACCGGGCCCCAGACACAGAACCCGGCCTCCTCCACACGGAGCAGCGGGTCCTCCAGCGGCGGGTGCAGCGACTCTGAGGAGGTAGGATCCTATTTTAACCAAATAAACCTAGATTATCTTTGTGGAAACCAATGCAGCGTGGAAATATGTCTTTTTATAAAAAAAAAATCTCCAATGCCACAACCAAGTGTGTTCAAGTGTTCAGTCTCAGATGTTATTTTTTATTTTTCTTATTCAGGAGAATCTTTCCACAGAGGAACTGGAGCAGTTTGCTAAGGAGCTGAAACACAAACGCATTACCTTGGGTTTCACTCAAGCTGATGTTGGCCTTGCCCTGGGTAACCTGTATGGTAAGTTTGTTGCTTATATGGTGATAGCTGTTGTACATGTTTTTCCCAGTTGAGAGCAGATAAACCCAGACTGGTTTTATTCATTCCTAGGAAAATGCAGGAAAAACAATAGCTTGGCTTTTCAGTGACAGATGATACATTAGATTCTGACAAAGTGCCACAATATCAACATGATCAATGGGGAGCTCCTCTTTAAACACTGTATGGTAGTCACTGCAGGCATACTTCCTGGATTTCTACTTTGGTGTGTAGATTGGTACTTAGTTATGACCTTTACCTGCATCACTTATAAAGGTAGGTCAAGTGTTTTACCTTACTGTCACAGTATGCAACTGATTGGGACCTTTGCTTTAGGTCAACATTCTTATTTTAATATGTGATATTTGTGTGCATGTAGGTAAGATGTTCAGCCAGACCACAATTTGCCGTTTTGAAGCTCTGCAGTTGAGCTTTAAGAACATGTGCAAGCTGAAGCCCCTTCTCCAGAGATGGCTGAATGAGGCAGAGACCTCAGACAATCCCCAGGACGTAAGTCTGCAACGCTCACATCTGCCGACTACTTTACAAGACAACAGATGATCACCAAGCTTCATGGGATCATTGGTCTTTTCAGGCCTGGCTAACTTCCTGCTGAGCAAGCCTGAATCAAGGCCCCTCTGGTGTTGTGAAATGTAATCTGCCACCTAGTGGCCATGATTCAGCCGTTCAGTGATCACAAGGAGCCTCACCTGAACCTTGACCTCCGTGTGTGGCACACCCAAAATGGGATCTGTTCAGTGTACATATTAGACAAATCATCATAAATAATGCTGTATTCAACACTGCACAACTAACCTGTTCCTGATTCCTCAGATGTACAAGATTGAGAGAGTATTTGTTGACACCAGAAAGAGGAAGAGGAGGACAAGTCTGGAGGGAGCTGTGCGCTCTGCTCTGGAGTCCTACTTTATTAAATGTCCCAAGCCCAACACCCAGGAGATCACGCACATCTCAGATGACCTGGGTCTGGAGAGAGATGTAAGTACAGACCCTGTAAGTGATGCTGTTTACCGTTTTATTTTGAAGGAGCTTGTATCAAGTTGGTAACATTTTTCAAAATGCTGTTCCTGGCAGGTTGTTCGTGTTTGGTTCTGCAACAGAAGACAGAAAGGAAAGCGCCTGGCCTTGCCACTAGATGAGGAGTGTGACGGCCAGTACTACGAGCAGAGTCCCTCCCCACTGAACATGGCCCCTTCCCCCATTCCCAGTCAGGGCTACCCTTCTTCCAGCTACCATGGCGCCCCTCCTCCTACACTCTACATGCCCCAGCTCCATCGGCCTGATGTCCTGAAACAAGCCCTACACCCCGGACTGGTTAGTCACCTGACTGGATAAACGTACTCTGGTAGTTCCGGCCAGAACCACAGATTGCCATCCCAAGCCTCTCTGTCAAACCCAACTCAAGTTGAAGACAAGCCTCTAAATCCAGCAACCAGATCAGCTGATCATATCAGCGGATCCTAAACAACCCAGGTGTGAAGGCTCTTTTTACCACAGCTGTAGGATGGAT
>JAPZEB010000011.1:12256327-12267434 GCA_029783705.1 Chaetodon striatus | reverse complement strand
ACTTTTAGCTATTTTATTTTATTTTATTTTATTTATTTATTTATTTGTCGTATAGTAGCTCTTGTGTACTTTTTACCTATTATATTACATGCTTGTATTTGTCTCATTGTTAATATACAAAAATATCAAATACAGAAGTTGAGAAAATCCGGATCTGGCCTCTGCCCCGCCCACCACGCTGCTTACGCTAGGTTTCACTTCTACTTTCTCCAGTGCCTCTCATACTAGATTGACTTGTGAAAGAGAAGTGTGGCTTATGATGGTTAGTGTTAGTGTTAGAGCAATGAATGGATTCAGCATGCATGTTTGAGCCTCAGTCAGACCCAAACTCAGACGAGAAGTCTGTTGTGGACCAAAAAGTTTGACTAGCAGACATTTGAGTATTAAGTATCATTAGCATCTTTATTTCTGTTGTTTGTTAGCTTGCAACTAATTGGAAGTGGCTGACGTGGCGTTACAGTTTGAGAGACATACACTAATATTTGCTATGATGGGGTTTTTGGTAGATAGTGTAAGGAAGCTCCAGGCTCCAGTTTACATACAGAAACTGCAAACATCATGTTTGCTTTAAAAACTTTATGTTAATGCAAACTGTACTCTCTGTACTGGAGGTTTCAGGTTTCTTCGCTGGTGTTGAGTCAAAGCCTGTTCCCCTGTCAGTATGTGTTTGACATATTACACAGAGACTGGCTTTTGTATTAGCAACGTAGCTTGCCGAGCTTGCTCATGCTTGAATCTCAGATTTTAGAGAAGTGCACAGACATCGCCTCCTTTCGTAGAGTAATGTGAAAATGCCTCTTTAGTGACAAACTTTGCACAGATACAAGTCACTATAGTTAAGATCAGACATTTTGGTGGACATAAACTCAAGACTTTTTTGTGGAGGGGGACTTAATGAAGTGTGAAGCAAGCGTATATGCACGCTTGACTCTCCTGAACCTTCCAATATCCATGTGCATAGCTCATGAAAAAATATGAACAGGAGAGGGCACTAATGCAACATTTATCTAGTTGAAGTCCGCTGCTTAAGGGTGAAAAAGCAGAAGAAAAAATGATGGCTCTCCACACCTTATGTTTGTATTTAAATGTGTTTTCTGTCTGCTGCTGGCCTCTGTCTGTGTCTACAAATGCGGAGAGCCATCCCATCCCATTCCATAATTTAAGTTCTCTGCATTGTGGCTCATAGAAGTTCTCCTGTTTTTTTTAGGATGGCACAGAACCAGTGGTGAAGGACGTGCTCCCAGGAGACAGCGTCCACAGTCTGCTCAGTATCCTGGACATTATCACTGTGAGCTTCTTATTTCTCCTCCACCTCATTTCTCCTCTGTCAGACCAAACTCTCTGCCTCTGTCCTCTTTTGCCCTCTGATCTGTTTGTCTCCTCTCCATCGTTCATATTTCTACTCATGCTTCTTTCCTTTAGAGGCAATTCATTTTGTTCTTCCTGTTCACCTCAATTTGTTCATCCATTACACCCACACCCCCTTTGTGTCAAGTAGTTAATTTAGGTGTTTTGTCCAGTGGCTTGCCCTGTCTTGTTTCCATTTCCTTTGTTGTCATGCTCTGTTTTGTTTATTCATTTGGGTTAAACATCTTTACTCTAAGCTGCATCTTTTAAGTAGTCTCTCAAGGTTTTTGCGATGCTGCAGTTGCAACAATTCACACAAATTCAGCCAATCACCCTGAATTCTGCGACCTTGCAATTTTGTCCAATCACCGCAACTTTACTGCAAATATGATTATTTTGGAATGGGTAAAATCTTATTTCATTGTAGAGCTGCGTGCAGCTGATTCACACAACCCTTCTTTGGCTCGCCCCTCTCACTTTTTGTGGGACTGGAGCATTGCTTCTGGGAGGACAGAGTCACACATACAGTGACAGGGCTAACTGTTAGCATCACAAAGCTAACATTACCCAACTGTTATTAGCAGATTTAGCGACAGTGGAGCCTTTTCAGTGTGACTGTAATGGCTTGTGGCCGATCTCAACTGCTGCTGTTGCAGGTCTTGAGCGTCAAAGTATGACGAGTAGTCGTGAGATTGTGCTGTACTGTGTTAGCTTGTTTTAACTGGGCAGAGAGCAGGGGAAGATGCTCTCATAGGGACGGTCCTTCAGCGCTGCGTCGAATGGCATTGATAGCAGATGGGTGGCAAGCAGCTGTCGATCAAAGTCACTTAAATCACCTTTCTTCCCCATTCTGATGCTCTGTTTGAACTTCAGCAGATTGTCTTGACCATGTCTACATGCCTATATGCAGTATGCTCTGAATTCAAGACAGCATCACAACTATTTTTGCCATTTTCACTTGCCCCCGCAATTTCATCGCAAAAAAAAAATGCCCACAAAGATTGCAGTATGCAGTGCACTTTTTTAGAAGAGCAGTCATAAAGTCAGGTATTTCAGAACGCAGCAATCTAAAAGTCAGCTCTTAAAACCCTTAAGGGATTGTTTAGGGTTCCTGTGATGGTTAGACATGTATCTGACTTGTCAACATCTTGAAATTTCATGAAAAGAATTTTTATCTTTTTCAGACACTCACATTGCTATTGTTCAGACTCAAAGAAATCAGAGTTTGTAAATGTGAAAAATGCTCTTAGTCCACTTCATTATTCCATGGACAGGACTAATTAGGTGGCTCTTGACACTGAAGTCCAATATGTGTATGAGATTGACTGAGGAGACTGCTCCCCGTGTCTTAACTCATTTCTGTGTCCTGCCTTTGACAGGGTTATCCAGCTCCATATAAGACTGTATGTGCTCGGGCTGCAACTCGCTCCACCATCTTACGTTTACCTGCATCAGCCTTTGAGTCTGTGTTTAAGAAATACCCAGAGACACTTGTTCGTGTCATCCAGGTAAGGGATTGTTTAACAATGAATATACACTTTGTAGTGTAGTTTTTCCTCAAGACAAATTTTCCTCCCTCTGGTGCACATCATTATGAGTTAAAATGTGATCTAATTTAGATGTAACTACAGTCTGATGTATATAATGTTCTGCTCTGTTCACCTCAGTGTTTGATTTTGTGTGTGTTGCAGATAATCATGGTGCGCCTCCAAAGAGTCACCTTCTTGGCGCTACATAACTATCTGGGCCTAACAACAGAGCTCTTCAATCCGGTAGGAGGGAAATTAATTAGTACACACACAGTTGCGTGTATACACACACAGTCACACAGAGGGGTTCACATTGAGTGCCGAAGCACCAGTGGGTATAAATTTGTACATAAACAAGCACAGAAAGGCACGTACACATGAAGTCACACACATGCAAGCTAATTTCACACAACATTAAGCACAGTATCATAACTCGGTCCTTCATAAAGCTCTGTGAAAATGAGTAAAAATGATTACGACCCCTCCACAGGAAACAGGGAGGGCAGTAACCTTTAAACCTGGCTTGTCTCAGGCTTTATGATTATAGTATGGTGATGAACCAGAATACTCCCTAAAATCATTTTGTAAGGGCGTATGTGGAAAGGAGTTGCCTTTGCCAGTTCCTGAAGGCTGTTTTTTTGTTTTTAAGATTCTTATTTGTTATTATTTTCATAATAAGCCCATAGATATACTTGTTTTAAACAGTGTGTGTACAAGTGCACATGAGAATAATATAAAAAAAATAGACATACCTACCATAACCTCACCCATTGGTTTGTCAACTCCCATTTTAATGCCTCAAGTTCTGCATTACGGTCGCCACCATCTTGGTTTTTTGGAGCCAGAAGGGACCATATTTGGGCGAGAGGCTGAAGCTGTGGAGGAGCGAGGGATGGATCTGACTGAGAAGCGGAGGACGCTTTTAGTAGATAGCCTGACACTCAAAGTGACCCTCCTCTAGTTGTGTGTGACTTAAACCCTGAATAACATGTAAACCGATGCGTTGTATAAAAATTCATACTCCTGCACAGTTGTCACAAATGTTGAAATAAGCTATTGAGACCAAAACCGTGTTTGTACCAGGTTGTAAACATGTTTATTTATGTTGTAAAGTTAGGCACTTAAATGTGGTGGATTGGAGCCAGCCTCAAGTGGCCATTCAAAGAACTGCAATTTTTGGTACTTTTGTGTTGGCTCCATTTTTCAGCCCTGGAGGTTGCCGCTCAATCCTGCGTCCATTTGGAGTGTTTGTTGTGCACGTCCTCAGGAATAAACGCAAAGCTTTTGCAAGATGTAGTACACTCATAAACAGTAGGAGTGGTGTTGGCAGAATGAGAGAAACATACTCACCAGTGTCATGACATGCTTGATACATACCATTTACGATGGCGTGCTTTGTCACTTTTTATGACCTCAAAATTAAGAATATAGTAACCTCGAGTGTCTTTGTGTTTATTGTGAACATCATGCAAATCCCAAAGTTCTGTATGATCTGAGGTCTATGGTGTACCCTCCAGTGGAATCCCTCAGTAACACATGTAATACATAGGCCAGATGTATACTTGGCTTTTATCATAATTGTTCACATACTTGCTTAAGTCTTCAAACATTCCCAGATAACCTATAAATTAAATAATTAAAAAGTGATGATTTTATTATGTTAATTTTCCAATTCGTCAAATCTACTATGCATAAATACTTCACGGTTATTCGAAGTGTTGCTGTAGTCCTGACTAACTGAAATGTGGACTGTTAACTAACTTGTTTTGTTGCCTGATGGACAGGAGAGTCAGGCAGTGCCCTTGTCCAATATAAACAGTGTGATGGGAGAGGCGGCTTCTGGGAAGACGACTCGTCGTTTGCACTTCCAGGACGAGTTACCTGCTGGGACCACGGATAGCCCCACAGAGACAGGTCACACACTCACACACACATAAACATACATTGCACACACATTTGAAATTGCGCTTTGTGTTGTGTTGAGGCTGATCCAGTGCTGGCACTCTACCATAAACAGATGGTGTAAAGGACAGCCCTTCAAATAGCTACAGGAAGCTGCGATCCACCTCGGCGCCCACCGACTGCGCAGGTGGGTCACTGACTTGGACATAAGTGATCACCAAATGGCACATGTCTGCGCTAATTTCCTGTAGTCAGTGATCTGAAAGCAAGGACACGGTCACCAACATACCTTAAACTCATAATCCTCTTCTCTGTCCTGAGTTGCAGGTAACGACCTGAACATGGCTTGTGAGCGAGCTCGAGTCACTATAGATGAAGCTCCATCAAGTCCTGTCATTCCCAAAGTAAGACTCTCCTGTCACATCACCTCTTTACATTGAATCAGAGGTTGGCGGTCTGGACCTAACACCCTTTCCCAGCATCCTCTGCATCTCATGCCACTTTTCGTCTTGTTCTTCATTAGTCACTCTCTTGTGTGTGTCTTTGTAGTCCAGTCTGAAGAAGAGTGTTACAATGCAGCACACGCCCTCCGAAGTGTTTCACTACACAGACAGTGGGGGGCACTCTGATGCCATTCACCTCAGTAAGAGCTGCACAATCCTCCAGGCTGCTAAGAAGGACCTGCTGGGAATCATCCAGCTGCAGGTGAGAGCTCGATCAAAGAAAATGAACACCAAATGTTATAAATACTTTAGGGGTTGCCACATTTTTCAATAATAATTTTGCATGCATATGTGGCACATCTTATGGGAAAATTCTGATCACTGTTTTTGGATAGGGTATGGTGGCAGATTCTATACATTACGGGAGCTGGCTGCCTTTTGTGATGATATAATTTTTTTCTGTCCCAGGACCCCAGTCTACTTGAAGGCAGAGTGACCCTCCATCAAGTCAAAGCTGGCTCTGTGGTGGCTCGTCAGGGAGACCAGGTCAGAATAACAACTTACAAAAGAGTTACAACCTTCTTTCTTTGTCATGACACTGAAGATTTATTGCCAGGGTTTTTACATCCTTACTCAAGGCTGTGTAGAGGCATTGCAGGACCAGGTTCATGAGTAGAACCTTGTGTCTTTAAATGTGTTAAACATGCTCCGTGGTCCCTTTTTAACAGGGAAACTTTCATTGCATTAATTTATTGAAATTCAAAACATGAGTTTAATCTCTCGTAGTGCTTTTAATATGTAAGTAAAATTCATAACATATCAATAATGAATTAATGTTGTGATCATCTCAGTAGAATTTTGACAACAAATCAATGTATCCCAGTAGCACACCTGAATCTTGACATTCACCTGCAGACTGTTAAAATTTGCACTCTTGTCTTTTCCTGGCACTTCAGGAGGTGAGCATCCAGTTTGTGATTTCGGGCCTCCTCCACGTTTACCAGCGGATGATTGATCGGGAAGAAGACACACGTCTGTTTGTGACGCACCCTGGAGAGCTTGTCGGTCAACTTGCTGTCCTGACTGGAGAGCCACTCATATTCACTGTTCGAGCTCAGCGAGACTGCAGCTTCCTCTCCATTTCCAAAACCCACTTCTATGAGTGAGTCACATGGACACATCTACACACACCCATGCAGAAATAGATAGTCCTCTGTGCTGCCAAGGGCCGGGACACATGCCGCATCTTTTACTGTTTGGAAACTGCGAGGTTGGGCACTGGGTGCTACTCTTGTGCCTACTCTGTGCCAACTTTTTAGGGCGTGGAGGCAGGTTGCGCCTGATGTTGCTAAGCAACCACACAAAGCACTATATCATAGCCTACTTACTAGACATGGAATTTTGGGCTGATTCCCTGGCATGTGCATTAAGCCTAGAATATTGTCTGTGGGACATGTAAAGCTCTGGGTAGCCCAAGACTATAATGATCAACTTCTCCTCCATATTTGTCACAGACTGATATTTACAGAAGAAAGGAAAGATATCTGCCAGCTGTGATTGGTTTTTCCCTCTCAGATGTCATGCAGTGTGTGTTGCTGCATTCCAAAAGTTGAAATTTGTTTATCTCAGGGTGCAGCCACTGCGCGTCGTGACGGTGTTGCTCTGGCTTTTGGGCGCGCTGTCCAAGCATCTACATTGAAAACAAAATGATGACTTAGTATCTCAAAAATAATGAGACATTTTCTCAAGTCTCTACCTCTATCTTGAAATAATGACCAAGTGTCTCAAAATTAAGGGAAACTCTCAAAATAATGAGGAAATTTTAAGCCTTTTTTCTCCACAAAAATTACACATTTCTAGGATATAGTATTTTTGTGGTAAGAAAAAACGTCAAAAAGTCCAATTCTAATCTTAACTCGATGTTGACCAAATATGTTGTCACTGCATTTTTGATTTATCAGACAGTGTAAACCAGGGTTGTCAAACATACAGCCCCAGGGGCAAAGCCGGCCTACCAGAGGGTCCAATCCGGCCCACTAGATGACGAGGCTAAGAGGTGCAAGTTCTTAGGAGCAAGTTAAACAGTGAGGTGCTGCTTCATATCAAATGCTGCTTCAGAGGCTTTTCCACCCTGACCAGAATTAAGTTCCTTACACATAACACTTAGTTACTTAATACTTACACAACTAAGTATTGAATATTGTGCAAAATGTTGTCCATCAGCAGCTTCAGTACCAAAGAATCCATATAAAACGACTGTCCTAAAACAATATTGGTGGAACCCTATTGCTAAAAACTGGAACTGTATGGATAAATGTAATGTGCTGACTGAGAAGTAGACTGGCTGAATGTGGAAAGACTGAGACATATTACTGAAATAACATGTATTTTTCTGAAAACATCTCAGGTTGTTCATCTGCTCTATGAATGGATGAATGTTTATATAATGTTCTTGTAGCTCTTTACACGAAAATAAAAGGAAAACATTGAGCTGTTGTTATGTCAGAGGTTATTATGCAATGGTTTTATTGGTCCGCCCCACTTGAGATGAAGTTGGGCTATATGTGGCCCTTGAACTAAAATGAGTTTGACACTTCTTGTGTAAACTGTAGACTTAAAAAACCATACTTACACTCAACAAAAATGTTTGAAAGAGTGATGAGAAGGATGTATTGCTTGTCTTTTTACCTCCTTCACCTGTTGATGTTTGTGTGTTCCCCAGGATTATGCGTGTGGAGCCAAAGGTAGTGCTAAACGTTGCTCACACAGTGGTGAGGAGGATGTCATCTTTTGTCAGACAGATAGACTTTGCTCTCGACTGGATGGCCGTGGAAGCTGGCAGGGCAGTCTACAGGTATTCTGCTGATATAAATGCTGATATGATATAACCGTGTATATCTTAGAAAAACACTCTCGAGAAAAACAACCATTGACATTAATACATTCATGTGAGAGCAGTCAATAGATGTTAGATCCGTACCAAACAAGTCAACAATGGAGGTTCACAGGCTCGTTTGCATTTTTGCAGTGAATCGACGTTATCTGTATATTTTTCAGGCAGGGAGAGAAATCGGACAGTACTTTCATAGTGCTGAGTGGCCGACTGCGCTCTGTAATCATGAAGGAAGATGGCAAGAAGGAGCTGATAGGAGAGTACGGACGCGGCGACCTGATTGGAGTGGTAAGGACCATGATGGTGAGGGGGAAGACAGATGGCTGATAGTAGTTGGAAGACCATGAATATCTACTATGTTTTTCACTTCTAGTATCTTTATAAATATTAATGACTGTATATCAGGATGAACAGAGTTTTTCTTCAAAGTCTATCGAAATTATGGAAGCCTGTTTCTGCAAGTGTGATGGGAAAAAAAGATCCTGTGTGTCATAATGAAATATTTTTTCTTGTAAATATGAAGAAAGTCTCTCAAAGTAATGACAGAATTTCTTAAAATAATGACCAGGTGTTGCGAAATTATGAGACATTTTATCAAAGTATCTTAAAATAACAAGTTAGTACTCAAAATAATGAGAAACTTCAGCAAAAAAAAATGAATTAGTATCTCAAAAATGATGAGACACTTTCTCAGATTAATGGTTTAGTGTCTCAAAATGGTAGTGGCTCAACAATAATTAGACACTATCAAAATAATGACCAAGTGTCTCGAAATTAAGGGAAACTTTCTCAAAGTAATGGGTTAGTATCTCAAAATAACGAGTTAGTATCTCAAAATAATGACTAAGTATCTCAAAAGTAACGGAATCTTTCTCAGAATAAAATAATGAATTATTATCTCAAAATAAAGGGAAACTCTCAAAATAATGAGTCAGTATGTCAAAGTAATGAGAAACTTATGGGTTAGTGTCTCAAAATAAGGAGTGAGTATCTCAAAATATTGAGAAACTTAAGCAGAATAGTTAGTATCTCAACAATAATGAAATACTTTCTCAAAGCAATGAGTTATCTCAAAATAATTACACACTTTCTCAAAATTAAGTGAAACTTTCTCAAAATAATGGGTTGGTATATCAAAATAATTAGAAACATTCTCAAAATAATGACGTATCTCAAAATAACGAGATGCTTTTTCAAAAATAATCATTTAGTATTTTAAAATGAGTAAGTATCTCAAAATAATGACTTTCATTAGGTATCATTTCCCATTATGATATTATTTTTCCTTTCTTTTTCTCCCTTTTTTTTTTTACTTACTTTTTTCCATCACACTGGTGAACATGGGCTTCCATACAAAACCATGCAGATTTAAATATGCATGAGGAAATAATTAACAGTAATTACTCATCACTTAACATATTCACTGTCATTATGTAAAGCTGAAAAACATGGGCTGCCAGTATGCTTTTCAAAAACATGACCATAAGACTGCTGTCACTGCCAGTAAATAAGATGTCAACCAAGTACGCCTTATGAATATTTAGGGGGGAAAGTGACTAAATGATAGCCAAAAGCCAGCTCAGATTGAAATTAAACAAACAACAAACTTCAAGATAATACTGGATTTTTATTATCCTTACAAACAGTACTATATGATACAGTTCACATTTACTTCTGTTCATTTATTCAGCATGCATCATGAAATAAGCATTTTGTCTCAGGCTCTTTTTGGGACACTAAACACATTCTGACTAGAGGTTGCATCAGCATCATCAGTGTGCACACTTCAGTCGGTTAGGTGTAAAAAGAAATTTATCCTCAGTACCTGTTAAGCTATCCAGCACATCAATACATTAACCAAGAGTATGAAATTTGAATATGTGTTTCCCAGTATTGTCCTTCATGGACACTGATGCCTGTCTGTGTTTTCATTTTGACAAACTATATGAAGCAAAGTCACTTTGTTACACTTCACCTACTTTCCCATTGGCTAGTGTGGCTAATCTTTGCCCCAGTGCTTCTATTAATACTTGGGTTGATGGATGCTATGGTTACTGTTACCTGGAGGAGGAAAGCTGTCATTGCGGCTCCTGTGATTGTGATAATAAGATTGTAATAAAGGTAGCTAACGTTCAGTGACATATTTAGCGCGGCTGTGTTGACGTCAACTGTGAATAATGAGATAGAGAGATCTTATTTATAGCTGCTCTTTTCTTTTTTTGTCACTTGATTGATACAAGGCTCAACAGTCATGAAGTAATATTGAAACTCAAAACTGCTGTGAAACTTAGATTAAATTCATATTTTTTTATGTAAGTAAGGTATTCCCCAAAGTGTCTGTATCTTGAAGTGAAGATTTATTTGGTAGTATATTATGTCATGTGTTGAAATGTTCAGGAATGATTGGCGTTTCTTTTTACTTGTGATAGGCCTTTTTAATATAATTATATAATGTGCTGTTTCCTTTGTTTCAGGTGGAGGCTCTCACCCATCAGAACAGAGCCACCACAGTGCACGCTGTACGAGACTCTGAGCTGGCCAAATTACCAGAAGGAGCTCTCAGCTCCATCAAGAGGAAGTTCCCACAGGTAGGGCGAACCTCAGATGTTAAACACATGAAAACACAATTAATTTTTGTGATTGTTTGTAGTGACTTTTAAAGGGTCAGCTTTGAAAATGAATAGAATTGATTGGACCTTACCCCTGACCAACAGCATTTGAATAATTCACCATCAGTAATGTGGGTAAAGGGTTCCAAACTTTTCTTTTTAACATTTTGAATGTAAAAATACTTAACATAAATTACCTTTTGAAGCATCATTATGTACATGATGAGGACACTGCAGCTATCTGCTGCAAATCTGAGGACCCCTTAAATCTTCCACTTGGTCTTGAGTGCCCTCGTTTGCGAGATAACCCTTGATGAGGGAAGTGAGAAATATTAGGGTAGAGATCTTTCCCGAAGAAATGAGACACCTCTTCATGCAAATCGG
>JAPZEB010000011.1:12237300-12250368 GCA_029783705.1 Chaetodon striatus | reverse complement strand
AGGGTCTTCTATAAAAGGAGCCTGACCAACCTGGTAGGAATGGGAAATATGGCCAGTGTTTTTTTTTTTTTTTTCCTCATCTGCAGATCAAAACACTTTCCTCAGTCCCTTTCAGGCTGCTCCTCTCTAAGCTTCTCATTTACTACTCACAATCTTCTCTTTTTCATTCAGCATCTACATATTTTCTCTAATCCACTCAGTTCTTCTCTATCCTCTTACCATCTCACTCGCTCCTCTCTACTTTAATTACAGTAATTTCCTGTTTTTCAGATGGAGCTGTATCAACGTGTCTTTGAGAAGCCAGCAGACCGTCACTCAGACTTCTCCCGTCTGGCTCGAGTCCTAACGGGCAATGCTATTGCTCTTATCCTGGGAGGAGGAGGGGCCAGGTAATGTCACCCCACTGTTTGTCTTCTCAACCAGTTATTCTAAAACCTCATGTAATATTCAAGCAACACCCCGTAATGCTGTTGTACTGAATATCAGCATGGCTGGGATTTGGTGCGGCCTCATGCCGAAGATAATCACAGCTGTGCTGATATTCAGTTTTAAAGACCTCAAGGGTGATATTGCTTTTATACAAGAGTTTTACAAGCACCAGTTATTAGTTGACATTAATATGCAAGAGCAGATGATGATTTGCTTGTTTATTTAATTATTAATTTGACTCCGCCAACACAAATAGTTCCACACCTAGACTGGGACTGGGCTGTTGCCAGGCATAAACATTCCCGCACACGAGCTTGCTACTTTGGTGAAGCTAGATCAACATGTTACTGCAGGCCAGCTACATTTATCTGTATAGTTGCTTTGATGGCATGTATGATTCTAGCAAGTTAACAGCTTGATCAGATGCAATGAAGTACCCAGGCTTCTTCCCTCCCTTTGTTACCACAAGTGTTATTTGTGAAAATATGTTCATGTTTGTGATGCAAATTTTGTTGCAGCAACCTTTAACCCTTTGAAACCTGGAGCGACATCGCTTTTCTTGTGCTGCTATCAGACATCTTTCTTAAGTATTTAAACTTTTGAACCTTGAGCAAATTGGTGCAGTTTCTTTCACAAACGTGGGAAAAAAAGGCAGTGAAATCTTCCACAAATTGCAAAAAAATTAATTTAGTCAGAAAATTATTTTAAAAAAAAATAAAAAATTAGGGAAAAAAAGAAAAAAGCTAGGGGAAAAACTAATTTTTTTAAAAATGAATTTTAAGCACTTTTTACAGGTCATTACTTGTATGTTTTTTACTTTCTTTTTTATTTTATTTCATTTCATTTTATTTTATTTATTTATTTTATTTTCGGTACAATTTTTTATTTATTTTTTTTTTTTTTCAATTTTCTCTCAACTAATTTTTTGCAATTTTGTTTTTAGCCATTTCGTTCTTAGTTGCTCATTGCTTTCTTTCCATGTTTTTGAAAGAAATCGAGCCAATTTGCTCAGGTTTTAAAGGGTTATGTAGGCTAATTATCAGTGAATGTAATTAATGGTTTATAAAGCCTGTAAAGCGGCGTGATAAATGCATAGTTAAAAGTCCCAGTGCTGTTATACTCAGTATCAGCACTAACAAAACTAACTGTTGTAGGTTCCATACTATATAATATTTTAAATGTGACGCCTCCTCTCGGCTCCATAGAATTTATAACTGTCAGAGGCTCAGAACATAATTACAAAGCGTGTGGGTTTCCTCTTTTTTTTCTGGCAGGGTATGTCTGTGCCTTTTTGGTTACATAAATCTATCTCTGTCTTTTCGTGTGTATTTCCCCACCGTTCTGTTCAGGGGCTGTTCCCAGGTGGGGGTAATGCGAGCTCTCAGCGAGTCTGGCATCCCAGTGGACCTCATTGGTGGCACCTCTATCGGTTCCCTGATGGGGGCACTGTATGCTGAGGACCGAAGCCACAGCCGCATGAGGATGAGGGCCAAAGAATGGGCAATGGTGAGAGTCAAAGCAATAATGGCACTATTCTTATAAACCCAAACGTTAAGAGCCAATGACCTGCAAGTATCTGAAAATCCCAATTTAAGTGCCTTTTTTCATAATGTTTTTTTCCTTTCTTAGACATGGGACACTATAGAAGCGACAGTAAATGAATATAGAAAGACAGGGACGTTCTGCGTCTTAGGCCACCCTAGAGTTTTTTGTTAACCTTACATTGACTTACAGTAAATGTTGATGCATCATGGCCTTGATCAAACATTTTTAGCATGTTACACAACATCTGCTCACTGCAGAGCTTGGAGAGAGACGACCTACAAATGTGTTCTCCTGAGGTGGCGTATTTGTAATTATGTCGAGAATTAGGCTAAATAATTGTGACAAACAAATGGTTGGAGTGGGATCATTCAGTCGACTTTATTCTGTTTTGTGGAACAGAAGCTCGGTTCAACAGCTCCTCCTCCGCTTGCTCCAGTTTGGAGAGAGGAATATTTTCAGTTTTCTGCCTGTGAGTCTGTCCTTGTGAAGGTGACTTTTTCTGACAGCATTTTTATTTTATAACCTCTGTTTTGCTTTCATATAATTCACCACGCTGTGCTGATTAACCGTTAATAGTAACTGATTGGTGCTGCACACACAGCCCCACACAGCTCATGAACAAAGGCTTTTTAGTTGTAATACGAAACTCATACTCATGTCTTAAATCCTGTGACCATTCATGACGGCTGATTTGAGACACCTGCTCAGTCTCCAGGTCTGCCGGCTGAGCATATGGTATGATTCGTCTTCCACAGTGTGTCCAGCCCCTCCTCCTCTGGCTCTGTCCTTGGTTCTGAACCTTCCCTTTAGGAGCAGCTGGTTGAGTTGCTGCTCCTTAGTATCAAATTAAAAGAACCACTGTTGCAATAAAAAGTTTGCTCCTAGCAAAGTTAGAGCGTTACAGTTTGTTCTGTTAAAATGTTGATGCGTTTTATGAGAAGTTAATGCTAAGACAAAACAATCAGAACCCACCAGATTTTCTGTCATCAGTTGTGCTTTGTACTGGAGAAACCATCTTGTTGTGTGGAGCATAGAAGCTATTTCAGCTTTATTTTCTATTGCTTTCTCTGCAGGAAATGACATCAGTGTTTAAGAAGGTTCTGGATTTAACATATCCAGTCACCTCCATGTTCACCGGTGCTGCCTTCAACTCCAGCATCAGCAATGTCTTCAAGAGCAAACAGATTGAGGTGAGTTTACTAAAGAAGCCTGAGGTGTCAATAATGTGTTCAAAGAATCTGGAGCTGGTGTGGGATAAGCAAATGGAAAATGAGAAATTACTAAGTTTACATGTCTCGATTTAACCGTCTATTTATGCAGGACCTGTGGATCCCATATTTTAACATCACAACTGACATCACTGCCTCGGCCATGAGAGTACACACTGATGGTAAGTTCAGTATTCTGTTTTTATTATCTTATTTAAGGGGAAGACATCACAGGCGCAAATGGTGAAACTTTTAACTAATAGAGATATCACCATGAAACTCTGCCAGTAGATTAATTGCATGAAGACAGTTATTTTTCGTATTACATGTGTTCCTGAAATTTGTTGAAATATACAAATGATGCATTATGTAAATAATGTACTTATCTGCACACATTTGAACCTGAACGTTGAATTAAGGCGGGTTCAAAATTCTTGTTTCATTTTGTTGACATATAAACAGTTAAAGAAATTACTGTCAAAAAACTTTGAAATAACCTTTAGAATATAGACAGGACTCAAACTGGAAAGTCTAGTGTATGTAGGTGCTACTAAAGTGAAGATTTTTGGCTCAGAGTACAAGGAAACAATCATTTTGTGAAAATAGCCTTTAAAGATATGTAGCTTGTGAAATTTTAAACATTTCTAGACAAAAAAATAAGACACCACAGGTTATAAGGGTAAAATTTTTAATAGATATCACCATGAAATGTCTTCAGTTGATTACTTACATCAAGAAAATTATGTTTTATAATAATGTTTTAAACAAACCAAAATCAAAATAACGTCAATATGGCAGTGCATGCAAAACACATTCTGTAACTGGAATAATCTGCCAGCATGCAGTGGAGCTGAATCTCAGGGTTCCCATGGTCATGGAAAACCTGGAAAAGTCATGAAATTTCACATTCTCCAAGTCTGGAATAGACATGAAATTAGTAAAGATCATTCAAAGTTTTAGGAAAGTCATGGAATTTTGTTGTGTGTAATCAAATTGTTACAGTAATCTTCCATGGAAAACCCTCCATGTAATGTAACAGCAAATTTATTTTCTGTAGCTGAGGATGTAACGCTTCTCTAATATGCATCATGGTGTGAAAATGTTTGGTTTACCATTACATACATTTTTCAATTGGCTCCCAATTTCTTCTCTTCCTTCATGTATACAAGCTAGCTTATATAATGTTTAAATAGAGTTTGAATCTAATATGTATGAAAAACTGCAGTCAAGTGGGGCAAGGAAAAAAAGTTTATTATGGGTCCCTGAAAAGTCATAGAAAGATTTTAAAATTTTGTCCATGAAAATTTGTGAGAACCCTGAAATCTGTAATGTGGATGTTCTCTATCAAGTTGTATTAAAGAAGACAAGTTTTTCATGCACTTGTCAATTTTAAGATTTTGGGCTACTTTGCATCCATAACATGTTTTCATGTATAGAGTCCCCTTTGTTCTTGTTTGCTTAAACTGTTGCCCAAATGGCCTCGCTATGGTAGTAGATAGTCTTTGTTTTATCTGGCTTCTAGATTTCCTCATTGGTGAACTGACCCTTTAATTAGTCTCACTGATGAGTCTAATTTTCTGTCAGTTCAGGTCGGTTGCTTTCTATTAAATACATTGTGCTTAATAGACACAAAACTTTAAGAGTTGCCTGTTTGCTGTTTAAGGTTCTCTGTGGCGGTATGTACGTGCCAGCATGTCACTGTCTGGCTATCTGCCTCCTCTCTGCGACCCCAAAGATGGACACCTACTGATGGATGGAGGTTACATCAACAACCTACCAGGTGTGTTACACTCAGTCCTTCCAGTTTTAATATTCATACCTCCATTGGCATTCTTTCTCTGTGCCTTGATCGTGTCATTTCTACTATCTTATCACACGTATGATTGATGATTTCTCTCTCGTCCTCTGCTGTCCCACCTTTTGTTTCCATTTCCTCCTCTTCTCCCAGCTGATGTGGCACGCTCCATGGGGGCCAAAGTGGTGATAGCTATTGACGTGGGCAGCCGGGATGAAACCAACCTTACTAATTATGGCGACTCACTCTCAGGCTGGTGGCTGCTATGGAAACGCCTCAACCCCCTAGCAGAGAAAGTAAAGGTAATGGATTGATTAAAAATAAAGACACAACAGACTGTGCAAGGATATCTTTTAAAAGTAAATGAGTCCTGTGAATAACAATGAGGACTTTTTTGTTAGGTGTTTTTCAGTGATGCATATGTTCATTTCTACCCTTGTGGCCTCAGGTGTTAAACATGGCAGAGATTCAGACTCGGCTGGCCTACGTGTGCTGTGTGAGGCAGCTGGAGTCTGTGAAGAGCAGTGAGTACTGCGAGTACATCAGACCTCCAATCGACAGATACCGAACACTGGAGTTTGGCAAGTTTGATGAGATTGCTGTAAGTTTAAGTGACAAATTCACAAATTCCCACAAGGCCGTCTGGCATACATCTTTTAATGATTTTGCCCGTCATTATAGAAAATAAAATTGATGTGTGAGTGTTTGTGTTGTGTAGGAGGTGGGATACCAGCACGGAAAGACTGTGTTTGACGTGTGGGGCCGCAGTGGAGTGGTGGAGAAAATGCTGAAGGACCGACACCAGGAGGAGTTCCACAACACCCAAAGCAAGAGTCATGTAAGGATGCAGGGAGGGAAAAGCACTTGCAAATGCTGTAGAATATATGACAAAAGAGCCATTAAAGGATAAGTCCGTTCCATCCTGGACCTTTTTTTTCCCCCATGTTTTTGTGGCTAAATGACTAATGGGAACAGCAATTGTTTAAATTGGTTCAGTATTGAGTGACAGGGTTGCAGCTGGCAGCGAGGAATCAGGCCGCAGTGTAACTACGTCAGTTGAATTCATGTCCACTAAAAGTGCTTGTTTTTACCACTGACAGGGTCGATTATTATTTTAAGTATCTGACAACATAATGAAAATGATTGCTACAGAGAGAGACCGTTTTTTAAAAGAGTAAAATTATTTTTTTAAACCAGAAAAAGCCCAAAAATCGGCATTGCCAATTCACCAGACTCCATTAAAATAAACAGTAATTTAGTGTGTACATAGGCAGCGTATTCTAAAATCTAACTGGGTAAATTCAGGGTTTATTTCAACCAAACCAGAGTTAGTGATTGTCAGAACAGTGGAAAGATGAATCAGGATGGTTTTGTTGAGGTTTTTCTTGTTTCCGTTGACTTTAAATGAAGTGCGTTTTACAATTATAAAATTGCTCTTAAATTGAATGAGTCTGATGAGATTGGTGATGGCGATTTCGGGGCTGTTTTGTGATGTTATTCTTTAACAAAAGGTCTGTCTCTGTAGTGTTCCTTTCCTATGTTGTCAGACGCTTAAAATAATAATCTGAACCTGTCTGTGCATGTGATGGTGCAAACATGCTCGGAGGGGTTACATTGCAGCCAGTCTCGCACAATACTGGACCAATTTCAAAAACTGTTGTTACCATCACTCACATTGGCACTAAAATATGGAAAAAAGGGTCCAGGTTGAAAAATGTTGAACTTACCCTTTGAGGACAGTTTAATGCAGAGCAACAACTGAGTCTGGACCTAATTTTGCTTGTGGTAATTTTAGCTTTTCTCTGCAACATTCTAAAACGGTTTCATCTCGTTGTGAACTATGGTACGAACTGGGTTTTACTATATATTCTCCTCACGACTCTGATCAATCTCAGTTGTTCTACAGTGAAGTAGCTGACACGAGACATTTCTAACTCAAGATATCTTGCGTTCATGGTTTAGTCCAAGCTAGTTAAAAACATGCAACCACAGAGTCACAATGAAACACTGTGTCATAATCTCCTTTTGTTTTGATTGTGTGAGTTTTGCAATCAAACTGATTAGCTCACAAACACATTATCTCGGTAACTGCTCTGCATTAGTACCCACCTGTGCAAAAACAAAGCAAAATTCACATCCTCTGGAGTGTGGTCTCTATCTGTGATTTCATTTGCAGTCCATGTATGTTTAATCAACCACATGGGTATACTATAATGGCTACATTTTCTCTCATTGTTATTGTTTCTACATCCTCATTGTCAGCTGCGGTGCCTCGTCAACAGCCTCATGTGTTAGGCCTTGGGCTGCACTGCTGTTCAAGTAATAACAGTAAAAACTATGCATCAGTCAGCTCTTAAAGTACAGAGAAACAGATTTACCGCACACCAGATTTGTCCCCCAGCAATGTCAAAGAAAGACAAAGGACCAACTAAACAAGGAAGGAGACAGAATGATGAAGAAAGATGAGATATTTACCCCCAGTTTTAACAACAACACGAGCAGGATGCAGAGAAAAATAGCAGGGTTGATATTGAAAGGAGTTTGGATAATAGCCCCAAAGCAACAAACTAACAAATCAACCTGAGTAATTGTGGAGATAAGGATGGTGCAGATTTGAAAACGGTCTTATAAATGAATCCAATTTTCATTCTTTAAAACAATAGCTATCCCACATAGGCAGTTAATGAGCGTCTTTCTATTTCAGGTGCTAGTGTAGGGTGCAACTCTCGGGGGAAATAATGCATCTCTTACCGTGATGGATTCTACATAATGTGCTCAGTAATGCTGCACAAAATGCTGAACGTAAAAAAAAAACCCAAATCAGGTGGCAGAGATTTAAAACAAAAGGAGGAGTTTGTGGCTAAAGCTAATAAAAGCATACAGTATTTAAGATCCAGTGTAAGCAACTAATGATTTCAAGACGTGATCAGTGATCATTAAATTAACGTGGTGGAGGAAGAGGCTGTCACTATGGGAATTTTATGTAGACAGATTATGTGTCTCTTCATCAAACAATAGCTGTGTCTCAATTCAGGCTGCATTTGAAGTCACATCGGCGTGACCAAGGCGGTCCCATTTCGAAGGCTCCTTTAAATGTTGCCTAGAAATGCAACCTTCTTTGCCAGAATTTGGAGGATGCAACAGCAGAATCCTCCATGGGCCAGCCTATCCTAAGATGTATTGCATGCCAGTGACGATTATACATTAAGTTAACCTACAGTTGTTAACTAGCTAACAGTTAACTGTCGTTGACATTACTAGTAGCTACAAGCACGCAGCTTAAACAATCTTAATTTAATAAGTTTACCTAAACAACGGTCCACCATCAGCCTGAGATCAAACGACGGTGAATCATCTCCTGAAGTATTAAATTAAAATAAATAAATAAATAAATAAATATAAATAAAACAGTCTTTCCCATTTCGGAGACCGCTCAGTTTGGCTGATGCGGTCTTCAAAAACGTGGCTGACGTCAACCATGAAGAACGCGTCCTTCAAAGGCTGAAGCCTCTAAATTGGGACAAAGCTAATGTGTGATATTACATGAGGTTTTTTCAGGCATTAATCTCTTTAGCAGAAACAGTTTGTAGTTGTTTTTGTTAATGTTTGCTAGCACCTAATCAATATAATGATATATATAATTTGCTCTTTCAACATCGGTTTGTGCTAACTAGTGTCTTGAATCCGTCCTGTCGGCCTTCCAGCTTCCCTCTTTAATGATGAATACAGACTACCGCCATCTGCAGCTATGGAGAGTTATTTCCTCTCACTTAGGCGCAGAGAGTATGTGCTTGTTGGCCCTTGGCTGTAGTCTTTGCAGTGTGTTCAAGTAGAACATTTTGGCCCAGACACAGGTGACATGAGGCAACGCAGCAGTCGGCCTTAGCCCCCTCTAGTTCTTTAAAGTCAGTTTGGTGTGTCTGGGCCTTTACCAAGCTGACAATAAGGACGTTTTCACGATACAGCAGTATAAAGGTATTGTGCTTGTGCACAATGTTGACTATACAATTTATAGTGAAACTGCTGGCTGCCATTCATGTTTTCACCACGGGTGTACACAAGGAGGAATGCATTGCAGAGTTTAAACAGACAAGGTGTTGACGCCTGGCCGCTGGCGTAGTTAAAGCCCATTGGTTAGTTATCTTGTTCCAACAGATTAAAATAGACCCAGTGTCTGATTTCAGAATCTCTCCAACTGTTTGTTTGCTCAGTCTGTTTTGAGCATTTTTGTGTATTTTGAGCGAGTGTGTGTGTGTGTGTCTTTCAGGTGGTGACTTGTCCCAATGCTTCCTTTACTGACCTGGCAGAAATTGTGTCACGCATCGAACCCGTCAAACCTGCTCTCGTGGATGGTAAATCTACCGACACACTCTCACTTTCAGTTACACTCATAATCACATTGTCTGTAAACATGCACGCGCTCTGTGTCTGGAAGAAGGCGTGCTTTTACTCTTTCATGTTTGTCTTTCCTGAGCTGGCTGTTGTTTGTCTTTGGATGGGTTTTCTCTCTTTCCTTTTTGTCCTGTCATTCTCCATTACCAAATGAATCAGTTTCACATGGAGGAGGAAATGGGTTGCTGAATTTCCATTGCTGGATATATTTTAACAGTTATATGTTAAACTAAAAAAAAATTGTGGCATACTGTGACAATTTTTATAACATACAACAGTACGACTTTGTATAAGCCATTTTTTAATAGTTTTTTTCTGACATAGTATACTATCACATTTCATAAATTGATATGGCATACTAGAATATGACTTTTTTCTTTATCACATTACCATACTATGACAATTTCAGTGACTTTCTATTTGACATTTTTTATGGCATACTATGGTTGAAAGTTTTTATAACATTTTTTTCATGAACTTTTATACTATGACTTTTTATGATTTTTTTTTGTTTTTATTGAATATTACACTATGACAATTTTTATGAAAGTGACTGACTTTCTGTATGGCATTAATGGCAAACTGTAGTTTGATACTTTTTTATGACATGCTATGTTAGGATTTATTTCAGGTCTTCTGTACTAATATTTTGTAATAACATTTTTTTATAGCTTATTATCCTATGACATTTTTATGGTTTTTTTTTTTTTAGCAAGTTACTATATGACAAATTATGTAACAAAATATACTATGACTTTCTATTTGACATTTTTTATGGCATACTATAGTGTGACATTGTATATAAAATTTTTAAGACGACTAGATTATGATTCTTTTTCATGGTCTTACAGTCTATGACTTTTTATTTATTTTTATTTTTATGGCATACCATATTGTGATTTTTTTTTTTTTTTTATGGCATTCTATGACTTTATATATTACATTTTTATGGCATTTTGTCACTTACTATACAACTTCTTTTTATATTTTTTGTGGTATACTATACTAAGATAATTTTTATGACAGAAGATACTATGATTTTTTTTTTACAGTATGTTTAATGACATACTATACTGTGAATTTTTTTATGGCCTCCAATGCTATTTTTTTTAATGGCATACTAATACTATAACGGTTTTCAAAACATTTTTATGGCTAATTGTACTAATATATTTTTCATAGCTTATTATGCCATCACTTTTTATATAGAATTTTTTATGACATATTCTACGACATTTTTTGACATTTTGCTTTGACTTACTTTGACTTGAAATTTTTGTACACCTGATTAAAGTATGCATTAGGCACGCACATTCTCACCACACAGTATATGTGTGGAAAATGGTATATGCAAGGGTTATTGCACATTTTATGTGCACATGCCATGATGGGTATATCTTAGAGCTCCTACATGACATCACCCTCCTAAAACTCACCAAAGTTTTATTAGTATGTAAAGTTTATTGGTCAAATGCTGGTTATATAAGTACATGTACTGAAACTCTTGACCTCTAATTCCTTTAATTGTGCATTAACATACATAAAAAAAAGACGATAACATAAAGAATCTGTTTATTAGCCTAATAAAAGAACTATGTTCGTTTGTTTTATAGGGAGCAAGATTGGTTTCTAGCCTTTGTGCATTACTGATATTATTCGACTAAACCTTGCATTGGGTTAGTGACTCAATTCATTCTCCTGTGCTTCGCTCCTACCACGTCCATCTGAATTATGTTACACTGATGCAATGCTCCAAGGAGTTATCACAAACTAAGATTGTTTAGTTGTGCTTCCTTACAATCAGCACACAGTAAATGTAAGTGAAAGTGTGTTGCTAATGTAAACGGTTAGAACTCAAAGTGACGATAAGGTCTTAAATGAATGGTGAGGATTTTATAAGGTGTTAAATTTAACTTTACGATTTCTGCAAACATCCTGTTGTAACATGCTGATGGAAATTAGGACCTGTGCAAATTTCATATTTCAAATTCAGCATTTGCAATCAAATAGAAACAATGTACATTTCAAAATCGTTTTTAGAAACCATCTTTAAGTGCAACCTCACAGAACATCCAATGGTGTTTTTCCTCAAACATCTCCATCCTCTCATCCGTCCTCTTCTTTCTATTTATAACCTGTTTGTCATCCATCACTCGTCACACTGCCCTGTTTGACTTCTCACAGTGCTTCACATTTTTGCCTCTCTGACTCATTCACCTGAACACCCACTTTTGTTTGTCACCTCTTCTACACGCCACGGATTCCAACTTATTCACCCACAATGTGCTTCTTTGCTTCCTGTCCTCCGCTCCTTCCCTTCATCAGAAGAGTCAGACTACAACACTGACTATGAAGAGGAGGCAGTGGAGAGCGCTCTGTCTGACATGGAGCTATACAATCGCTATGGAGAGCACACTGAAGGGGAGGAGACTGCTGACACGGTGCGAACCACTGCTTCTGACCGTTGACACAATGGGGGTTTATGCTCTATTAAGTACAGCACTTTAAAAAGCACCTCACATTAATTGTATACTTGTCTTTTTTCTCTTTACTACACATTTCCACTTTTATTGGCCACAATAAGTTTTTGTTAAATCTAGACTTTGGGAAAGTCAAAAGTGTCCTGTTGGCCCGTGTACAGAAGGAGATTAAAGTTCACTCTGGAGCCAGGCCAATTAATACTCTAAATGTGATCAATAATACCATAAAATATATCCGGAAATTAATTGGAGGACACTGCAGGGCCACATAATTTAACTAAAATGACATGTTTTAGTTCAAGTCAGAAGCTGGGGCCTGAGAATGTTGTAAGGCTTTGACTTTGAGTCGAAAATAAGGGGATTAGGCCAAGACTTGGTTAAGCCTTGAATAATGTTTTCGAAGTCAGACAGGGAAAAAAAAAAAAACGCATATTCCAGTCCATAAAAGATTCAGTTCTACTGGAATCACTGGGTTTAACTGGCAAGTACAGCTGCATTGTTTGGAAGTGTTTCATCTAGGAAATTAAAAAAGGATTAAACTTATAAATCTAAACTTTGTCATAGAAAAGGAGAACCAATTTAGGCCGTAAAGATTATGGCACTAAACAACTGAGATTAATGTCAGTGATTCCTTCAAAGCATCGTAGACTGTTGATTAAGACATTGTGACCACTTTTCACAACAGAACAAAGGTCTTGTAACACGACTACAGAGCGTATTTTAGCCTGACTCAAATTAAAGCTGTTAGTATGTTTTAGACAAGATTTTGGTACTCTGATTAACTCTGACTACAAACAAAAACCAATCATATTAGAGCAGGCTTTGGTTGCCTGCAGGTGAAATGCAAAATGCATAAATAAAATGTATCTGCATTCATGTGCAAATATCTGTTAATAGAGAATAGCCTAAATGATTAGGGCACGGGAAAGGTCCAGATATCCGCTGGCTACACTGGATGTCCTAGAATATTTGCAGTTGTCCCCAGAGGCTTTATTCCGGGTGTCCTCAGGTCCCTAAGAAGTCTTAAAATGTCTGAAAATTAATGTTATGGCAACAAGGCCTCAAAAGTCATTAAATAGTCTTAAATTTAAATTTGTAAAAATTTGTACTACAGACATTTTATCTAATTTAAGCCTTTTTATGTAAAAGTTCTCATTTTTGATGTTATAGACCTATCATTTTACTTTATGCTTGCACTTACCTGTTGGCAAAATGTAGA
>JAPZEB010000011.1:12217255-12229480 GCA_029783705.1 Chaetodon striatus | reverse complement strand
CTGAATATTTACAGAAGAAGGGAAAGATATCTGTCGGCTGTGATTGGTTTGTAACGTGACTCCTGTCTGACTGCTGAACACTATTAGGGGGCAGCCCTAGTTTCTGAAAACATTTAAGGCGAGAAATAAGCCATGCAGTCGCTGAATCTGTCTTCATTTTAGATCAACAACTGTTAGTTTAAATGTTTTCAGGAGTTTACAGAGGCGGCGAGTCAAGCTGGATGCCCCTCATTTGCATAAAGCAGCCTAGAGCAGCAAATAAGGAGAGGACACCCCATCTCTCTTAACACAATGCTGCACTACCAGAAGACATTGCACAGCTACTTATATAGACAATGAATGGGAAGGGTGGAAATGATAACTCCTGTGGACACATACCATCACAGCAAGTGAGCATCAGACTATCAGTAATGACAGTATAGCCAACAGCAAGTAGGCTGCTATCAGCGATGGTCATTTACAAACTTTCAGCTCCATGTTGATCTCCCTCCTGCCAGCTGCCACCTCAGTTTGGTTTTTGTAATGAAATAAAAAGCTATCGTACAGACAACTCTGTATCTGAACTTAATGATCGACTGTTTTTTGTCCATTGCGGCACTTGCAATACAAGTTGGCTTTAGCGGCATGACGCTGACAGCACAGGTTGCTGATGTAGGACACTTTTTAATTTGCCTGAACGTGTCACAGTGACAGCCAGCCAGACCAGCAAAACCAGAAACTGACCCAACACTATGCAGTAGTTGCAAATGTTGTAATCAATGAGTTAGAATAAGAGGGAGTCAGAGAGAGGATGTGAGAGGGCGGAGGAGGAGGAGTTAGAGGGGGAGGGAAAGAGCAAGCCTCACAGGATGTAACTTGATTGTCTTATGACAAGTGAGTACATAAAACTCTTTTGGCTGCCAGAGGAAATTTGGTGGGCAGGATGTGTTTAGGATTATCAAGTGGGAGCCTCCCACCTCATATATTTCATTATATTCGACCCACATCACCTCTGAGAGGCTCAATAGTACATTCCTGCCTCCCGGAGCAGCACCCATCAGTCCTCCGCTAATCTACTGCACACTTAACCTACACCGACATTGCGCCTGCCATTACGCTTTCATAGGCTGCTAATAAATCATATTTGAAAGGTATTATGATCTCTTGTCTGCCTGTCCATTTCCTCTCAAAGGAGAAGCAGACGAGGGTGATCAGGCACTTCCACTTCCACGGCTGGCCGGAGATCGGCATCCCAGCCGAGGGGAAAGGCATGATCGACATCATCGCCTCAGTGCAGAGACAGCAGCAGCAGTCTGGGAACCATCCCATTGTCGTACACTGCAGGTAGCTTCAAAACACACACATTTGAGCCTGGTCTATTTTGGTGTAGATTCTCTACTTGTAGGCACTCTTGAATTAATTTTTTGTGTTTGTGTGCTGCAGTGCTGGTGCAGGGCGAACAGGTACGTTCATTGCACTGAGCAATATCTTGGAGCGAGTCAAGGCGGAGGGCCTGCTGGACGTGTTCCAAACTGTGAAGAGTTTACGCATGCAGAGGCCTCATATGGTCCAAACTGTGGTAAGTACCAGCACAAGTGGATCCTAAATAATCTTAAGAGCTACAAAAATGTATCAGGGTATGTGCAGGAATCCTTCAGTCTTCACATAAATTTCAAACCTCATGGCCACTTTGAGTGTTAACCCTTTACATCATAAACTTACTTTTACTATGTACTGATTGTAAGGTAGCACAACTAAACAGTCTTACTTTGTAAGTCCTTGGACCACTGTATCAATGCAACATAACTTAGAAAGATGAGGTGGACATAAAGCAGTGAATGAATGAGTGACTAACCACATGCAAGGATGACTACGAAAAGTAATATCTGCAAACACATTTGCAGATATTTCTCTATTCCTATTCTCTCTTGTGTTTTTACACTGCTCTACTCTATTACTCAATACTGTAGTGTACAGTACTATAAAAAATGTAAAAAAATAAAATAAAATCATAATATATTAGCCCATGTAAACAGTTACTGAAAAACTCAAATTTCATAAGAAAAAAAATCACAGTATATACAGTAAATTGCATAAAAAGTCATGGAAAATATGGTATACCATAAAAAAATAACTAATAGTATAGTAGCTAGTGTTGTCAAAATATTGATTTTTGTCAATGCATATCAATTATTAATACTTGAAATGGTTTCAGTACCAGCTGCATTCTCTTGTGCTCGTAATCTTACAGCCTTGTTATGTTTATCTTTTTTTTAATTATTATTTAAATTTTATGCCCTTTAATGTTTAATGTTCCCATGACATCGAATTAAGCTTCAAATTTTTTTTTTTTTTTCAAGGTGCTGAACATAGAAACTCCAGTATTGAGACAAAACAATGCCATAAAATGCCATGGTGTAGTCTGATGTAATAAATCATGAAAAAGGTCAAAGTATAGTATGATGTCAAAAATCATGAAAAGAAGTCATAGTATAGAATGTCGTCCAAATTCATGAAAAAAATCATAGTATACGAAAATAATGAAAAAAGTCATAGTATAGTATGATGTCCAAAATCATGAAAAAAAGTCATAGTATCGTATGATGTCCAAAATCATGAAAAAAAAGTCATAGTATACGAAAATCATGAAAAAAAGTCATAGTATAGTATGATGTCCAAAATCATGAAAAAACATCATAGTATAGTATGATGTCCAAAATCATGAAAAAAAGCATGTCGTCCAAAATCATGAAAAAAAGTCATAGTATAGCATGTCGTCCAAAATCATTAAAAAAAAGTCATAGTATAGCATGTCGTCCAAAATCATGAAAAAATGTCATGATAAAGTATGTCGTCGAAAATCATGAAAAAAAGTCATTGTATCGTATGTTATACAAAATCGTGAAAAAAGGTCAAAGTTCAGCATGTGGTATGTTGTAAAAACATCATAGTACAGTATGTCATAGAAAGTCATCGTATCGTATGCTGAGAGACATCTTTACAGGTGATATCTGCAGCTCACACAAAAACAAGTTCGATTGATAAGGAGCGCTGAAGGCAGGAGAAAAATATGTTTTTGTGATCAATTTTTTTTTATTTGTCTTCTAACTCTTTTGCTGTTAAGCTGCATTGCATGATACTGCGAGCTGCTTCTAATATTTTGTCTAACCTGGTTCTGGAAGTTTTTGGCTTGTGGCACCTTTTAATGAGGCAGTGTCTCCTGCACTTGTAACCACTCCTCACGGGTTGTGGCCTCAGTGAAGACCTGAAGGGGATTTTTCCTTCTCGAATTGTTTAATTTGAAGTAGTTTTGGGGATCTAAAAAGATGAAAATATTAAGTATGTCATGAGAAAACTGAAGCAATTGGACTATGGAGCATAATTTTAGTTGATTTTATGTTTCCTTATAATCATCCAATCAGATTTTGACCTCCAGGTTGGGAACCACTGCTCTTTCAGTAAATTAAGTATAAATAAGACAAAAAATAACTAAAAAGAGCGCATGGTTCAGCTGGGTGTTTACACCTCTGAGCACAATGCAACACACATAACAGCGCCACCAACTAACGCCTTCAAAAAACGTTCTGACTTCCATGACGGCATGTCTGTTCAGGATGTGTCCCTGCCTCTGGTCTGCTGCATACCACTGCAACTACCTCCCAACTCCAGAGACCATGAGTAAGAGTGAGCGAAGATGATGGATGGATGCAGTAAGTGCAGTAAGATAAGTAAATGTATAAGAATGTGAGATTTTCCGAGAGATACAGACCGAAGCGACCATTTGATATGTGATATATGCAGCTCAAGGGAGAGTGCTAAAGAAAACAGATATTATCACAGAAGAAGAGCTCTCACACCTGTGGGCCTGTTTACCACACACACGCACAGCAATGGATAATATATACCAATGGATGATTAATCCTACCTTATTGATGTGTCCTATAATGAGCTTTTTCAATCCCCCACACTCCCCGGGGAACGCAGACTTGCATCAGCTAATTAATGAGCACGCAGAGGGGAATTTAGGTCACAAGAAGGGAGAAGCGAACGAGAGGGGAATAAGTGGCACTAGCCTCGATCGATACATTACAGAGAAGAAAGCGGAGGGCTAAAAAATAGGGTGAATGAGTACAGGCTCCCAGGATATTAGAGTCTTTTGACAGAAAGACAAGGTTGACAGTGAACAAGAGGTGCCACGGTGGTGGTGTGTTGGCGGACAATGACCCTACTCTGGACTGAATTACTGCGACAGGCAGCAAGAGATTTGGAGAGCCATTTATGGAAGAATGAGGCAGGGAGAGAGGGGCGACAAGGGGAAGTTTCTGCCCTCAAACAAACGGACATTTTGATTTATAGAAGGTCATATTTAACGGACCACAGCCACATACTGTATATCTCTTGCTTTCCATCTTTCCATCCACACAGCACCTCTCTTCTCCCTCCCTCCCTCTCGCCTCATCTCGTCTCATTCGTCTTCTTCCAATGCCTGCAGGCTTTTCGGAAAATGGGGACAAAAAGGACTTAACCAGGTAAGTGGGTCACACTTTTTGTTGCTGTAGTGAAAGGGCCTCAGTGACGTGTGAATACAGAAATAGAGAGTCAACACACAGAAAGGTCCCCGTACAAAATTGTGTTAGCACCACTTACTGAACCTGGAATCATTCCATGAAGGTGATAGTACAAAATGTGACATGAGACCCACATTATATGAGCTGAACTATGACTACAAAAAAATAGATGAATAGATTAATCAGTAATAAAACAGATTACTTGCAGTTATCCACCAAAGCATAATCTATACATAAAAGATGATACAGTCATTATTGATCTATCAACTAACTGCAATTCATTTGATTTTCTGCATGTGTCCCAGTGCAGCTGGTTAGTTATCACCGTGCAGGGAAACCATCAGGAGGCACATAAATATCAATTATTTCCTTGCAGGTGGCGGGTAACAATTACATGCACACTTATAATGTCTACACATGGAAGCCCATTTGGGCCAGTGTGATGAAAAGAAGTTACTGTTAAGCAATTACAGTGAGAAGCTTTCTCAAAATAATGGTTTATTATCTCAAAATAATGAGAAACGTTTTCAAAATAATGACCTTACATGTCGAAATAATAAGGAATAATAAGTTACTTGCGTCAAAATCAGGTAATATTACAAAACAATGACTCACTTATCTCAAAATAAGTAAGTAAGTATCTTGAAATAATGACTTACTTTTTATAAAAATAATGATTTAGTATCTCCAAATCAAGATGAACTAACCTCAAAGTAATGGCTTAGTATCTCAAAATAATGAAAAACCTCCCTCCCCGCCAAAAAAACCAAGTTATCATAAAATAATGAGTTAGTTTCTCAAAAATAATTCAATTTTCAATTACATTTTATTCATAAAGCTCAATATTACGAATCATGGGTTTTACAGCACACGATATCCCTCTGTCCTTGGACCCTCACAGCAGATAAGGAAAAAAGAAAGAAAATAAGAAACCTTCTCAAATTGATGACTTAACATCACTAAACACGAGAAACAATACTAACTCATTACTTTGAGATACTAAGTAATTACTTTAAGAAATGTTTGCATTATATCGTGATAGTAAATCTTTCTGAGAATACTAATTAGATACTAATTTAGGATACTAATTACTTTGAGATGCTACGTCATTATTTTGAGATACTAGGTCATTGTTTTCAGAAAGTTTCTCATTATATTGAGATACTAATTATAGAAATACTAACCAATTCTATTAAGATACTAAGGGATTATTTCCAGATAAGCCTTTATTTTCAGAAGTTTTCTCATTTTTTGAGATACTAACCAATTATTTTGAGACACTAAGTCATTACTTCGAGATGAATCATTGTTTTCAGACAGTTTCTCATTATTTTCAGATGCTAATTATTGAGATACTAACCAATTCCTTTAAGATACTACAGGATTATTTCCAGACAAGTCTTTATTTTCAGAAGGTTTCTCTTTATTTTTAGATACTACGTCATTACCTCAAGATAAGAAAAAGTTTCTCATTATTTTGAGACACTGTTTTTAGATAATATGTCATTATTTCAAGATAAGTCACTGTTTTCAGAAAGTTATTCTTTATTTTAAGATAATTACTTTGAGATATGCCATCATTATTTTGAGATACTTATTATCTTGAGACACTATTATTAGATACTAAGTTTTTTTTCAGACAGTTTCTCATTATATTGAGATACTCATTGTTGAGATACTACATTAATTGAGATTATAAATTATTATTTCTAGATACATCCATATTTTCAGAACACTTGTCACTATTTTGAGATACTATTTTTAGACACTGTCATTATTTTGAGATAAGTCATTGTTCTTTTACGCTTCTCATTATTTTGAGATACTATTTTTAAATACTCATTATTCAAATATAAGTCCTTATTTTCAAAAAGCTTCTCAATTTTTGAGATACGAATTATTTTGAAATACTAACCAATTATTTTAAGATACTCAGTAATTATTTTTTTTTTAGATACAATGTCATTATTTAGAGATAAGTTATTGTTTTCAAAATGTTTCTCATCATCTATTTTGCGATACTAATTATATTGAGATAGTATTTTTAAATACTAAATAATTTTTTTAAGGAAGTTTGTTATTATTTTGAGATACTAAGTCTTTTTTTCTCAGAAAGTCATTATTAGAGAATGTCTCATAATGACATTGACGGGGTCTTTTTGTTCATCAAACAGGCATAAATGGTCTTCCATACTCTGCTGCATCACTCCCAGTTCTCTCACTACAACATTCTGACTGAAATGGGACCAACAGAAGGAGGTCCATGTCGGGTTGAAACATTTGCATTTCCATGTAAAATTAAAGAAGAGTTTGGAGGGAGAAAGCTGTGTTAGCATAGCCGACTTTTCTGGGGCAAATGCAGCCCTAACAAAATGTAACATGGGGGATGTGGGATCACGTTGGACTGCACTGGGGGATTCTCCACAAAAGCACAGGGAGCATTTCTGACTGATGTTAAGGCCTTGCAGCTGAATTCATTCTGCTGCAGTCACTTCTCTTCACTAGCCTCAAGTTGAGAGCACCGTCAGCCTGCAGCTACCACTTGTGTAAACCTTTCCCTCTCAGGATGTCTCTGCCATCCATAACATGTGACACTTTGTTCCAGGAAGCAGCAGCAGCAGCAGCAGCAGCAGCAGCAGCAGCAGCAGCCTATTCCAACATGCTCCTTCTTACTGAATAGCTCTCCACAGATGTTATTCTCCAAACTGAGGCACAGAGTGTCATTTGAGGTAAACCAGTTCTTTTTAGTGCTGCACAGATGGATAGAGTAAAAATCTGCATTTAATAATAATAAAAAAAAAGATATCCATTCACTGGAATAAAGTCGCCACAATTGCAAATGGATGCATTAAGAGGAGAGCACTAGACACTGAAGAACTCAAGAACAAGACCCTTTTCTGAATGTTAAAAACTATTTTGGAAATAATTCCTGCTGGGGGTGGATCAAAGGGTGCAGAAAGTATTGTCAAATGGGTTGTTCAATCACTTTACCTTCCTGTTCTGTTCTTTTTTTTTTCACCTCTCTGTCAAAACACTGCGAGTGGAAGTGCAAAGAGAGCAAGCCAAAAGAGGCTCATCAGATGGTTAAAACAAAACTAAATAATGCAAGAGATATATTAGAAATGTGCATAAAGAAGATCTGGCATCAGAGAAGTTTGGTATTAGTGCCATTAAATAATGCCTCAGTCTAACGAGAGACAATGATTAATATTAGTATTGCAATGATTATTTGGTCAGTCAACAGAGAACACCTCTGATAAGTGATCATCAATCAAAAATACCATATATTTGCTGGTTGCGGCTTTTTAAATGTGACAATATCCTCATTTTCTCTGGACTATATCATTGTGAATTTAATCTGTTTACATTTTCATTCATTTGCAGGTGTTAGACAAAAAGCAATTAGAGGACGTCACGCATCAAAACTCTGGGAACTGTTGATGGGCAATTATTTTTCATATCTTACACACTAAATGACTTATCAGTAAAAAAAAAAATATAACCCTCAGTTGCAGATCTAGTTCAAGTAAACATTCCAATAAAGCCAAAACTCACCCTACAGTTCAGGCTTTAAAGGGAAAGTTCATTCTAAATAAAAAATATTTTTCCTCTTACTTGTCATGCCATTTATCAATCTACATTGTTTTGGTGCTAGATGTTGTGTTGGAGATATCGGCCGTAGAGATGTCTGCCCTCTATTAAATGTAATGGAACTAGATGACACCTTGTTGTGAGTGGTTTCATGTAGAAACAATTGTCTTTTTACCAAGCTACATCCATCAACTAAATCAGAAGGAAGGAAGAATCTACTCATGGACAAGAGGCTTGTGCTCAGCACGAGAGGTAAGCTTTAATGGCGTCGTCCTAAGACAGGGGTAGGCAGCCTGTAGCTCTTTAGCTTTTCTTCTATTATTTCCTTTTTCTATTTAAAAAAAAAAATCATTCTTGTTATTGTTTCTCATTGTTGTAGGCCCAAAGAAATTATGCACCAAATAAGAAAAAATGTTTAAACATTTATTCAACTAATAAAATATTCTTCAAACGTCTATGGCCTGACAAACCTCAAATCGGTGGCACCCTAGGTAGGCTATTTATGGCTTCAAAACCCAAAAATGCTGAGTTTCAGAGGAGAATATTGACTTCAATACTGCAGAGTGGCCACCTTATGGTAAAACATATTAAATGTAATACTACTAGTAATGTTGATAGGCTAATTTAAACTTACTAGTCTATGTTACCTTCATTATAAGGCTAAAATAGGTTTTGTTTTTATTATTTTTGGTCAAAAATGGCTCTTTTGATAGTAAAGGTTGCAGACCCCTGTCCTAACATTAGCTAGCTTAGTGGTGCTAGGTGAGCTAGCAGTGGATGAACGCCTCCTCCTGTACAGTGATACAGTTGGCAGGTGTAGTACTGTCATGTAGTTCCATTTTATTCAAGAGAGGGCGGACAACTCCACGGCTGACATCTCAAACACTCAGCAACTCACATCAAAACAATCTAGATCGATAAATTGCACCACAGGTAAGAGGAAATGTATGTATTTTTGATTTGGCTGTGAACTGTCCCTTTCAGCAGAGGCTCATCCTTAAAAAAATACAGAGTGCAAAAGCAGAAGCTTGAATCATAACACCCCAGATAATCACATGCTGGTAACTTACACAAGGTGTTGGTGTGTCATTTACAGAAATGCCAAGTGTATTTGATTCGTGTCAGAGATGTATGCTTCTGTAGAGGACAAAGTAGTTTTCAAAAACCTCTCCAACAGCTTACTTCTTCAGCTCTGGGCTCTGTAGGGTCCAATAATTTAAGGTTGTCTGTTATCTCTAGATTTCTCCCCTTATTTGTCTCGGTTTCAATCTGTCTCAGCGTGAGTCAGTTGATCACTGCCTGAGGTCTGTACAGGATGGAGCGATAAGGAGAAAATGAGATCTGTCTGTTGTTCCAGTACAGACACTATCAACACGCAGCTGTTGCCTCCAGGTTTCTTTTATAGCAGTTTTCATAGTATGTGAGGACACAGAGGCGATGATTCATATTTTACTTTACATAACACACATTTTTATCTCTCAGACATACAGTAAACGCGGCGCTTAAACATTTACAGTAAATGTAACAGCCCCCAGATACACTACTGAAGCACTCGTGTACATAACAGAACACAGTCTCTGCACGACTCAACTGCTCCCGTACACCGCTTAAACACTTTGACATTGGTAAAACACTCATATAGTCAACTACCACTGATTACCTAATTTCCAACAACAACATGCTGAAATATGTGTGAAATCTGCAGCCCACCTGTATGCATTTCATTATGGTAAGTGAGGGAATATTTCTAGAGTGCTACTGTCTGAGAGGAAATGAGTTAATATGCAACCAGGGAAACAGGACACGAGGACTAACAAGCAAACATTCGCCCACCACACAGGTTTCTGCATCGGTTATGATCATGAGACAAAGACAGAAAAAGTACACTGTCTGAGAAAGTGTGAATAAAAAATTAAAAAAAGAGTCCACTGAACAGGAGTTTACATCACAATAGAAACACTTATGGTTATATTTTGTTAAGGTAAGTTTTGTCTTGTCTGATATATTCTCCCTATCTGGTCCGTTGTGGTGAAGAGGGAGATGAGCCGGAAGGTGACGCTTTCAACTTACTGGTCCATCTACGTCTCAACCCTCACCTATTGTCATGATTTCTGGGAATTGACTGAAAGAATGAGATTGAAGATACAAGCAGCCGAAATGTGTTTCCTCCATGGGGTGGCTGGGCTCAGCCTTAGAGATACAGTAAGGAGCTCAGACATCTGGAGGGAGCTCGGAGTAGAGCCGCTGCTCCTTTGCGTCGAAAGGGGTCAGTTCGGGCATCTGATCAGGATGCCTCCTGGGCGCCTCCCATTGGAGGTGTTCCAGGCATGTCCCACTGGTAGTCGGGCCCCGGGCAGACCCAGAACACGCTGAAGGGATTACATATCTAATCTGGCCTGGGAACGCCTTGGGGTCCCCCAGGAGGAGCTGGAAAGTGTTGCTCAGGAGAGGGACTTCTGGGGTGGTTTGCCTGAGCTGCTGCCCCCGCGACTTGGCCTCGGATAAGTGGATGAAAATGGATGGATGGATGATATATTCCATTCATTCCCACAATTTATTGGGCATCTTCAAAATGCATAGTGCAGTTATTTTGGTCTATTCTAGAAGTCCTCTCTTCCCCGTCTCTCATCATATCACTAGGCCCGTTATGCAAAAAATGCCTGTCAACAATTAAGTGGTAAACAATATGCAGCCCACAGTTTTGTGCACAAATTTCCCTTCATTTACAATGTCTGTCAGCAACAACCTGTTCTCTCAGTACCCAAGAATAATTAAGACAAAATAAAGTCCATTCATGGATTTTTATAGCCTTGAATACTGGCATCTCTGTTGTTGTGAAGGTTAAATACAATTCACACAAGACAACAAAACACTATTATTTACCGAAATTTAATTAGTAAGAATGTGAGCTAAATAAAAACACTTAAAAAACAATTTAATCCAAAATCTCTTATCAGGGCACTCAGCTGATTTTAATATCAACCCTCCATGTAGCAGCAGAAAACAATGAAAGCATGTGAGTATGTTGCCAGCTCAAAATAAAACCATGTCCTCATCTGGCATCTCTGGATATGAGTCTGCAGAAACCCAGTAAGAATATGGCTACAGATTTGTGTGTGGGAGTTTGGGTCTTGTGCGCTGTGTACTGTGTAATACGTTCACAGACACACAGCATCGGGGGTCAGGATGAAAACAAAGATGGAGTCACAGCTGCTGGTTGATCCAGCATAAGGTCTGGGCAGAGCTGCTGACTTTTTCAGCTCTCAGCCAGGCTAATAATATCCTGCTAACGCTGACGATTGGGAACACGAGGTGAGGGCGCATCGCTGCCCAAGTACGTCACCGGGGTTTGCAGCTGCTAAAAAAGAAGAATAACTTTTCCCCAGATAGAAACAGGGTCATGGGTTTTTTGAATATGCACAGCAGAAATACTCCCACATGCTTGATGGAGCCTAAAAAGAGCAAATACTGCGATGACGTGAATTATGTATTTTTACACCAGGCTTTTTTTGGTTTTATCACACATGTATTTGGGGCTGGTTTTAGATAAATTAGAGATATATTTAAAACAGGTGTGGTTGCTTGTTGTGTAGCAGCTCACAGCTGATAAGGAGGAAATGCAAAGGTTTTCAGAAACACACTTTAAAGGAGAACTTCACGCTCCAGTTGACCACCAAATGACTATTTGTTTATTAGTCACTCACCCTGTGTTGCGTAGAATTCATGAAGAAAATGTTGTTGTTCTCACATGCCTCCATGAGGAGGAAGAATCCAAAACTGAGACAATTCTTGATGACTTTAAGTAAAAGGGGTCCACAACAAAACTAGATCAAAAGATCAGTTTACAAACTCTCACATAACTCGTGCAGGATAATCCAAGTCTCATTTATTCAGTCTTGTGTTACATACTTTCCAAACAGATGGCCTTTACGGACAGAAAGTGAAACTTATCTATGCTCTCTTCAAAGCCAGACTCCACTGACAAAAAGTAATTTTCCCTAGCTTAACATGGGAGCTGCTGGTCTACCACAGCCTCAACTGACCCTTTGCTAAGTCGCAAGGATAGGGACGTCCCTTTAACTGGCTA
>JAPZEB010000011.1:12158908-12173464 GCA_029783705.1 Chaetodon striatus | reverse complement strand
ATAATGAAGAGAAGGGGCCCCAGGACAGCCTTGGGGCACACCTGAAGTGATGGGCGAGGGCTGGGATCTGAAGGACTTGAGTTGAATGAACTGAGTGCGGCCAGAGAGATATGAGTGAAACCAGTCCAGGGGGTGTGACAGATGCTGATGGAGGATAGTCTATTGAGGAGGATGGTGTGAGATGGTATAGACCATTATATGTCATTAAAAACTTTTTAAAATGTAACACTACTGACGATCTTAAGTCACGCTTGCATTAAAGTATGAGAGATAGCAGTATTGGTTACTCTATTGGTTACTATGACATTCTGTACAGATATTCATGGTCCCCAAAGGATTATTATTTATTTATTTATTATTCATTAACTTTTTCATTTAGTGCAACCATCAGGTGGTTTTTCACTTTGTCCAGTACTTTTAGCTCACGAGTAAATCCCTACAAAAGCTATAGCTGTACTCTGTGTTTAGTGCTAACTAGCAAATGCCAACAAAATGTTACCTGCTTAATATTAGCATATTACTCGCTGTCACCAGCTTAAGCTTCACATGCCAGAAAATTATGTAGTGGTGCAAAACAAAAATAATACACTGAAACAAAAATAATACATTGATCTTGCTTAAAATGTTGAAAAACATGTTTCATCTTTAACTTCATGCCTTTTGGAGAGCAATTCATTCTCTACTCACTGAACTATTCACAGTACAAGAAATTTTGACAAGGGGTGACCAAACTTTTGCATGCCACTGTAAACACATGCACATGTTTGTGCCTTATGCACAATGTCTGGACATACGTGTGGCATGTACACATACAGACAAACACAAGCAGACCTGATACCTAAATAACATAGTCTTTGTTAATTATTATTTTTTTTTTTTGTCTTTGTTCTTATTGTGGTCCCCTCTTTGACTTAGTCTTTGATCATCTTTTATTGTGTATGTTGTTGTATTATTGTATTGAATTACTCCCTGCTCAGTAATCTTACACTTACTGTTTTAATTCTAAAAGCCTAACCAGGGACAGGTGTTGCAAGTCAGCCTCTACTTTGTATTTGAAGCAATGCCCTACGCTTTTTTCCTTGTTAAATAAACAAGAAAATAAAATGAAAAAGCTCATATATAAAAACATTTGACTCTGTTCTGACTTTGATTCACCAGCTTTTGCTTCAATTTTTACAAATATTACAACTCTTGGGACAACTCTACAAAGCTGAAATTCTCAACAAGACAGTAATTAAAACTATATGTACAATACAGTATACTGTCCACCACGCTGGGAGTGAATGAGACGGAGAATAACACTATCAGCTGCAGGGTCTAATGAGGCTATTGGCAGCTGCTGATGACCTGGACAGGGCTGAGGCGGAAAAAAGCGGTGATGAGGGATTGATTGCGCTAACAGGCTGATCCATAGCGTGACGATGTTATATCTGAACCAGCCTCTGGTTCTGACGACTAGGCAGCTGTGACTGATGAAGCAGGGTCAGATCAGCCATGTATTGATCCATCTCAGAGAACAAAAAGGAGATGGCAAGCCATCTGTAACTCATATTTAAAAATTGTGATTAAGAAGGTTGCAAATAAGAACACTGCATTGGCAGCAATGGCATCATATTGTGTCCTTTTGTGGTAATTTTGTATTTTATGTGGTCGTTTGGTTCTGTTTGAGGTAATTTTGTGTCCTTTTTTATGGTTTTGCATAGCTCTGTTTATCTCAGGGCAAAGCTGTTGCACCCCAAAAAATAATAATAAAATACTAATAATAAAAATTATAATGATAATAATATATATATATATATTTTTTTTTTGATTAGCACTTAACAAGGTTACAAAGTGCTTCACAAACGGCATGACAATAAGACAACAATAACAATACTTTTTTTTCTAAATGTCAAAAGTTAAGAAAAATAGTGTGTGCAGAGGTAAAAATAAAACAAAAGGAAATAAAACAACAAACAATCAGTACAAATCAGGCATTGTAGGGAAAGCTTTCCTATAAATAGGTAATGTTTTAAGCAATGATTTAAAAACGGGTATGTACTAACCAGCCTAATCTCGTCAAGCAGAGAATTCCACCTTTAGTTACCAGCTTTGACCGAGGGACGACTAGTGAGGGTATGCTTGAGGATCTCAGGTCACGACTTGGAGCATAAGTAGTCAGAAGCTCAGCTATATAACTGTTGGCTAAACCATGTTGAGCTTTATAGGTTATTAAAATAAATTTTAAACCAATTCTTAAATTAACTGGCAACCGATGGAGGAAGGCAAGAATTGAGGTGATATGTGCCCTATGATTTGTCCTAGTCAAAATACGAGCTGCAGCATTTTGTACTAGTTGAAGCCGAGCTACTGAAGATTTAATGAGGCATGTAAACAATGCATTACAGTAGTCAAGGCGCGGCAATACAAAAGCATGAATTCTCCTTTCTAGGTCAGGAAAAGACACAGCTGATTTAATTTTGATAATATTTCTTACTTGGAAGTAGCAGAATTTAATGAGATTATTGACATGTGGTTCACAGTTCAACTGAGAGTCAAAAGTGATGGCTAAATTTCTTGCTGTAGATTTTATATTAGATGCCACAGTAGTGCTAGGTGATCGGGGCCAAAGATGATTACTTATGTCTTGCCTGAGTTTAACTGCAGAAAACTACAAGTCATCCAGTTTTTAATAGCAGTGACGTACTCCATGAAAGTGCTTAGATATCTAACATTATCTGGCTTGAAGGACAAGTAGATTTGGGTGTCATCAGTGTAACAGTGGTAGGATACCATACTAATACTCTTTCCTTTGCTAACATTCATGTCCTGTTACTGCATCTAGCTAACTCGGCTCTACTGCATATCACTAACTCGGCTTGTTCAACGGAGCCTATATGCTCCACTGTCTCGCAGGCTAACTTGTATCACAGCTGTGCCTGGATGATGTACCATGTCGTGGTTGTGCTGTTGCCGTGGTCTTTAGTCATACTTGTACTGTTATTATACACATATGATTATTGACACATACATATATAATATATTAATATATACTTACAACATATTGTACCATAATTACCGTTATTGTTATTGTAATATTATTACTTAAATTAATGTTATTGTAGCTATTGTCATTACTGTCTGCCCTGCATCTCTCTCTGGCTCTGCCTCTCTCAGTCTCAATTTCTCTCTCTGTCTCTCCCTCTCTCTTTGTATCAGTTTTGCCACATGGATCACTGTACATCTATTATGTTGATCTGTTCTGTACAGCATCTATCTTAAAAGCAGTTCCACAAATACCTACACACTGATTTAGTCTATTGATGAGAATGTTATGATCGACAGTGTCACACGCAGCACTGAGGTCAAGAAGCAATAAAATACAACATTCCCCAGCATCATCACCCATCAGTAAATTGTTAGTGACCCTTAGGAAGCAGTTTCAGTGCTATGTTGTTAACCAAATCCAGATAGAAATGCATCTAAGATGGTAATATTGTTTAACACAAATAAGAGTTGAGTTAGCACCACCTCTTCAAGAACTTTGGATAAGAAAGGTAGCTTAGAAATGGGCCTATAGTTTTGTGAAAGAGAATAGGAGAGAATAGGAAAATAGGAGCTTGGGAACGCATGTGCCTAACCACGGCGTTGCTCTATTTACATTTAAAACAATGAATTTAAGGATGTTGTCAAGATGTTACATTTCCCTGCAATATGCATACATGTTGCCTCTGATGCTGTTTTTTTTTTGTTTTTTTTTCAAATTTAATCTTTTTCATGAGAAGTGGCTTATTCATCTTTCAAGGACAGCTGTATTTATATGCCATGGTTAGAAATGAGGCCCCTGGAGTTTTGTTATCACAGTGAGGTTGCCAAGTTTGGTATCATCTTATGTATCTAGAGACCAAACCAAAACTGCTGCCCACTGACTGTTTCTAGAAAGGAAAGACTGCATTCCGTGTTATATCCTCAGTGGCGGACCAAAAGGAAACTGTCCTGTGTATAATAAATGTAGTGTCTGTGTTTTGTGTGTCTCCACCTGAACTCCTGCTGAGCAACTTCCTCCCAGGCCTCCAGAAACAGCGTTGCTATAGTAATTGTATCTAAGTGAATAACCATAGCAACCATAGAGATGCTTTTGATGGCACAGTAGTAGCTGCTGGTTTTCAGTGCTTAAGATCAAACAGGCCTGATGTTGTTGAGAGGAGGATAAAGACAGGGGGAAAAAGAAGGGAATGGAGAGGGAGTACAGTAGGATGAAAGGATGAAACAGGGTAAAGAGAGAGAAGGAGGAGAGGAAAGGAGGAGATTGGAAATAAGAAGTAAAGCAGGTACAAGATAAGGTAGAAGCAAAGGGGATATGAACAAAAAAAAAAAAAAAAGATTCTCCCTGAAGGCACTACCACCCTTTCCAAATCCCTCTAGTCTAGTAATTACCTGTCAGGGGTATACTGTGTAAGTAGAGCAGCACCTGTGTTCTGGCTCTGGAATAAGAGCAGGTGGTGATAAGCAGCTGTTTCATCCATGCTGTGTTAAATTTAATACAAGGTCTAATTAGAGCCAATGGCTTCCAAAGGAGATAATTCACTTTTAGGTGTGTTAGAGCGACAGCTGTGTCTGTAGCTGGCCTGTACAGATCAAGATGATCACTGGTTTTAAAATAATCCTCATGTGATTCTTTGATACCTTCCTTGGAAGTTCACAGAGACATGGACTGCCAACGCTTAACGTGGTAATCCATGTCTAACATGGCTAACCCTAAAGTCTTTAAATTTTTCATCAGTCTTGATTATTTTCATCTTTAAAGCTCCACTGTGTTCATATACACAATGGATCAAATGGATGGACGATTTGTGATGTGAAAAGAATTACTGAACCCAGCAGTTGCTTGTCCCCCCGGGTCTTCTCCAAAAGCACATTTGGCTTTTTTTTTGCAAAGTACCACTTTACATGGCAAGATTGCATTTTCAGGCACCCAAAATGCCACTGATAACTAAAACGCAACAAAAGTTCACTGTTTTCGGTTGAAATCATTGTCGTATCCAATACACAGTCTACCTCCTCAGCAGCAAACAGCAGAAAACAAAAAAACATTGTCTCTACAGCACTTTGTATAATCAGAATCTCAAAAAAGATCGATGGCGGTGCAGTAGTTAGCATTGTCGCTTCACAGCAAGATGGTTCCTGGATTAAACCAGCGGTGGGGGAGCCCTTCTGTGCAGAGTTTGCATGTTCTCCACGTATCAGCGTGGCTTTTCTCTGGGTACTTCAGCTTCCTCCCACGTCCCACAGTCCAAAGACATGCAGGTTAATCGGTGACTCTAAATTGCCCATAGTTGTGAATGTGAGTGTAAATGGTTGTCTGTCTCTGTGTGTCAGCCCCGCAATAGTCTGGCGACTTGCACCCTGACTCTTGCCCAATGTCAACTGGGATAACAATGAATCAGTAAATAAATAAAAAAAATCCAGAATTGCAGCTTGTGTATGTTATCATGACTGCTTTTTTCTTATCCATAATATCTGCCAAAGCTCTCTTGTAATGTGGTCTTTTCCATTTTTAGCTGTGAGAAGTGCACTAGAGAAAGGGTCTATGCTATTCACCAGTCCCTTCACCCCTCGCCTGGCCTCATGGGCCGTTCTATACAGATCTTACCGCTAGTACAACTGTAGGAAAGACAGGAAGCTGCGCAAAATTACGCAGTGACACGTCATGACGCACCTCTTTGAGGCGGTTCTACCAGTAGAAGTCTCATATGAACTCAGAGGACCACGAGTTTTGAAAGACTGACAAAAGCAAAGATGGCTATGCCCTAGTGGCTGTGCTCTTTACTATTATTTTTACTGTTAAGCAAATTTGAGTCACGAGTTAATCACTCGTACACATTATAATACCTTATGGGAATGCTTTATGATGTGTTATTGTGCGTGGAATGTTGTGTATGTGTTGTTTATCCGTTGGTGTTAGTGAAAGTAGCTAGCAGTGTTGCTAATAATAAAGGCTACAAATGCAAACGGGGATGCATACCGCCAGTTTAAACAGGAAGTTATGACATTTTACGACATCATCTTGAGTCTCACTGCTCGTAGCAATGTAATCACAGCATCAGTCCACGATACTGGTGATGACCTGTAACAAAGTTGGGCTTGTGGGAAATGGTGTTTCAGGGAGCCAAAAAAGACAATATTATGACAATGACAATATTATATAAGTTCAGCCCAGTGGATGGTGTGGCCCCTCGCCAAGACACCTGCCAATCTGCAGACCAGTGATTGAGACCAACAGACAAACAGAAAAAAAAACTGTGGATTAGGGCTGAAACGATTCCTCAAGTAACACAAATAATTCGATTACTAAAACGCCTCGAGGCAAATTATTTAATCCAGTACAACTATACAGTGCACTGTGTTTTGCACGAATGGTTGTTTCTATTGCACAAGCACTTATGTTACTTTTGCTGTTGATAGCCTACACAGCTATAACGCGGATGTAGCACGGTTTGCAAAACGATGGAGTAAGAGGGACAAGAAAAGAGCGAGAGACAAAAAGAGGAGACATGCCAAAGAAAACAACATAAAGTGTGCAGTGTGGGATCATTACAAGTTAAAACGAAAACAGTTCAGTATGTGTTGCAAAATAGAGTTAGCATACCACAAGAGCACATCCTCAATGCTACAACATCTAAGTAGAAAACATCCAGCGTATGCATCAAGTTTGCTGAACGTCGCAGAGTCGTACTTTGGACAGCTTTGTGCAGAGGGTTCCAACATGTTTAGCTGAGCAAGCAGTTGAGTTTACAGCAGATGCATCATTTGATCTGTCACAACTAAGTGCACACTGCAGACAAGTGTTTTTGCAATGAAAGCAATAAAAATGTTGAATTTGAAACAGATTTGTTGCTCATTTCTCTAATTTCAGAGGCTTTTTATTATTTTCTCTTTTATATATTACTATTGTCCTTAAATAAAGTAATAAAGTAATTTAATGAAAAAACACACAGTATTTCTTCTCCAATTACTCGATTAATCGCCAGAATACTAGATAGAATACTCAATTACTAAAAGAGTCGATAGCTGCAGCCCTACTGTGGATTTTCAGTGAGTCGTCGCATTTCCAGTGGCTTTTTGACCACCGAACATGGGTCTTTTTTAGCAACCTGTGGCAGTTTTCCACTGGGGATAATGCCACAAAAAGCAGTTGTTTTTGCTGAGACATCGCTGTATTTCCAGCAAGGACTGTGTTTCTTGTGCCTAAACCTTATCACATATTAGCCACAGCATAGTAGAAATATGAAAAAAAGTTTCAACGTATCTACTAATGACGTAAAAATGTATTGTATCAATTGTTTGTAGAAACGCACCAATTAAAAGCCTAATCCCAATTAAATGTCCAGTCCCTTTTACTAGCCTGGTGTAGCTGTGTATTTAACAGCATGACGAAAAAACAAGTGGTGACTCCCTTCCCTCCTCTGTAGCTGTCATGAAGTCAGAATATGTATTCATTTCTCAATTATTAGGTAAGTTATTTCTATTCCTTTAGTCAGTAAGGGTCCACTGATCAAAAAAATCAAAAGGGTTTTCGTAAAAGTTCAACCAAGTTGTGAGCATTGTTTTAACAGGATAGAAGTGTCGCTGTGTCGATGTGCTGAGTGCAGTAATCCTTGAGTGCCATGACTCACCCTCTCTCTGATGTGTTCTTTCTGCTGGAGCTAGATCAAAAGAATGATTCATATGTGATATGTTATTGGAGGCCTAATTTTTTATACAAGTAGTATTGATACAGGTTTAAATACAATTTGATTGTATTTCCATCTTTGCTGAGAAACAGTTTTGTGAGAATGGAATTAAAGGCCTGTCCCAAATACAGGTCTGTTGATTTCAGTGATTTAAGTGAATAACAGCCCAGGCTATTAACTGAAGTTTTACGGTATATGCGGTTCGTAGTTAATGGGCCAAAACGTGCAAAACCAACAGTAAGAAAAAAAACAAGGCACATATGCGTGATTGAGAATGAGTTTGTGCATCCGTACCAAAATGCTTGTGAGCATCTGTGGGATAGCGACCTGAGTTTCTGTCCTAAGATCACCTGCAGCTGTAAAAGATCTGAACTGTCACAACCACTTCACATCATAACGCTGAATCTCCCACAGCTTCCAGCAATCTGTTTCTCCCCGACTATCACTGTCTTTTTTCAAAATCTCTTTTTAAAGGCATGTCTTGAACTTTCTTGTTGCCTCTCACGTTTCATCTTGTGTTAGATGCTTGTTAGCCCATGTTCAGAACACAAAGGCAGACTCAGTCAATATATAAAAGCGGCTGTTCATTTAGCCCATTAAATAAGCTCAAACCAGCAGCAATTATTTGGCGCTGCAACTTTACCTTTGATTCGTGGAGGTCAACTATGACACAGACTTTTTGTCTTTGTCTCATTATGCCTCTCCCAGTTCTTCCTCTCTGTTTTTTTTTGACTCAGTGCTCACTGGTGCTTAAACTGTGTTTCTTTTCTCTCCCTCTCTTCTCTTCTTGCATGCTAATTAATCCTGGGACACTCAAACAGGATATCGTGAGTATACCTCCCTGCTTGCTTCCTTCTTTTTTTCCTTAGCTCGCTTACCTCTTGTAACTGCTGTTCCTTAACTTCGATGTCTACCATTTAACCTTCATCCTCGGGCTGAGTGATTGAGTTTCAGCTGAAAACAAACTGGCAATTAGACAGAGCCAGGGAGGATACAGTAGAGAGGTCTGTGTGTGTGTGTGGGTGTCTGTGTGTGTGTGTGTGTGGATGGGTGGGTGGACCTTTTATATGATTATATTTCTCATCAATCATCCTCTGATTGACAGTTATGGATTGTCAGGTAGAAGCTTAGTCAGCAAAAATTATGTTTTTAATTCAAGTTAAAAAAAAAAGCCAAAAGGGGAAACACTAAGTTAGAGGATTATTATGCAACAGCAGGGATAAAGTCCGGTGTAATCCACTGCAGTTGAGTAAATCTGCCAAGCTCAAGTCAGAAAAATGTCTGTCTGTGTGTTGGCTGACCTAAACCCTGTCAGCTCACATCCACCCAGCAGTTCTGTCAGTTTGGCACACACACCTGCTCTCACTTAGGACACAGCGATAGATAGAGTTTGGCCATTTAAGATTTTTGTGGCAGTCATGTTAGTGCTCTAATCCTGCTCGACAGCCGCCGCCAATTATCACTGAATCTCTGCTGGCTGACTTTAGGCGTGTTTGGAACTGACTGTGGCAATTGGCTCTTGAGAGATTTGTTAAGAACAAGTATTTATAGTGCTAACATGTGATCTCTAGTGCCTTCTGGTAAAACTATTTTCTCAGTTGGAGTTTAAGCAGAAGTCACTTATAAGTCAGTTTTCAGCTATCTATTCAAAGTCACATAAATCCTTGGTGGGTAAATATCCAGTGTGACATTTGTTGCGTGCAAATCGCTAACTTCTGTCAAAGTATTCCTGAGTGTATAGGTGAGCTGAGAAGTAAGCACTTAGATAAATGCTAACATTGATAAGTAATGGTGTATTCAGCCTTAACCAAGCCAAGTCTTGACATTTCATACTGCACAACCCCTGCTCCAACCTTACCCTGCCTAACTAAACCTGACTAACCCAAGCTGCTCTTAGACGTCTTCAAGTTCTCTGTATGTTGTCCGAGCTAACCTCTGGCTGCTAGCTTGAAGTAAACCGTAGGAGTTCATTCAAAACTGTTACAACAGGGAAAGGATAAAGCTGGTAACATTCTGGATGTTTCTTACTGTCAACGAATCCCATGAAAAGACCAAAACCAAGTATTACCGGTGTAACAGAAGCATTTTTTCCTCTGTACCAAAGAACTTCATTTTTGTCCAACAAAACTCAAAGTCTACAGCCATGCTAGCGATTATATGAGGCTATACCATGGATGTTTTATAAGATCTGGATAATTGACTCTAAAATGGCACCAATTCACCTGAATGAAAATGACTTGACAATGGAGCTATTAAATTAATTGCCAAATAAGTTGATAATGGATTTTTTTTTTTAAATAGTCCACATTTTCTGATTCCATCTTCTTAAATCTGGATTTTCTGGCTTCTTTATGTCATCTGATGTCATCTTAGGCTTTGGGAAACACTGACAATTTTCACCATTTTCTGACATTAATACACCAAACAACTAATCGATTAATCGAAAAAATAATCAACAAATTACCAACAAACCCACTGTACGTGAACATAGTTCCTTCTACTGGCCCCAGCCAGATCTTTCCACTCAGCCCATAGACTTTACATCAGGATGATGTCACGCACATTAAAATCTGGGTACTTTTTTCAAACCTTCATAGAGTGAAGATCTCTTTTGTAATAGTGGTCTTAATACTCTCTGGTATACTTAGGTGCAGCGGTGCTTTGACTTAAATGTTGACATCAGGATGGCAGTGTAACAACAATCCTTGTTTTCTGATCTTTAGGAAGTTATCTTAGTATCTCATTAGTTTGGAGGGTATTCGGCCATACCTCTAGGTCCTGATGATGGCGCAAGAGAGAAATATTCATTAGGCTTCATCTTGTGGGGGCTACGAAATCCTGCACCAAAGTAAATGGCAACCCGACCAAAAGTTGTTGAGATATTTCAGTCTGAAACAGTCTGGGATAGCAGGAACGTAGACGATATACTACATGATTGCATCACAGGTTTCTTAAAATGACTGGTGACTTTTTATTGATGGGATAATCGTGAATATCATGATTTGGAAAAGCTGTCGAACTCGCTAACCCACAGTCCTATGTTTATTTAGTGATTTATTTTTAATCTGCCATAGAGGTGAGCCCACATCTTTCCAGTCATTCCAATATCCAAAGGCCCCTTCAGATACAATGCAACAATGGTAACACTGCACTCTGTAACCCATTATTTCCAATGGTCACTACAGTTTTTCAAGTGATGCGCAGCCGTAAGCACAGGTCAAATTGTGTTGTGTCTGAAAGGGCCATTAGACTGATAGAACGGCTGAAGGCAATTATTCACAATTATTTTGTCCAGAATAATCCAAACATAAAATTTTCATATTGTTCCATGCCTAACTGAGAGATGACCTAATGCATTGTTGGTTTTGGTCCTTTCATGAAATGTGTTGACAGTAAGAAAACTAAAGAATAATGCCAGCCTTAGCCTTTATAATTACATGTTGTTCTGTGGGGAATATTACAAGATACCTTCCACGACCTACCCAGTGTCAGTCAATTATGTCGAGCACGGTCAGAGATGCTCTGTCTCCATCTCTGTCTCTGCTTTGGACAAATGTTAATCAGCTTCACAGGACTGTTGGGTCGCACCATTCCTGGTTAACAACAGTCAAGTCTGCTGAAGACATTATCACACATCGACAGTGATGCATTTCACACCACGTTTGTACTTTGACACATAAAGTGGTGTCACTTTCTGCTAGCCAGAACATTTTCAAAAGTTTGACAATGATGTAAATGAGCGGCAGGCTTCCACAACAACTTGGCTGTCTTTGCTGACGACCTTTTGTTGGTGGGTCACAGCTTCAACATTCAAAATCCACCCGTGAAAAATTAACTCCAGGCTGTGGATAGAAAGTATTGAAGCCAGAGCCTTAGAGAATGTGTACTATTTCAAATGGAGCTGTTACATGAGCCCCGAGGCCTCCAGGTGCAGAATTATAATCATTCTTCAACACTAATTTAAACTGCACCCACGAATTTACAACAAGTATCCATGACTGATTCTGGGGAAGTATCAAGGTTCATAAAATTCCCCCCAAAACAAACAAAGAATTATATCTCTAGTGAAACTACTGAAGAGACACAGAGGGTCACAAGATCAGCGTCTCTATTGGAAGACGGATTACATGCAGACTGGCACATTTGTTGCAGGGGTGAATAGAAGATAAGACTCGAGCTGGTGATGTGACTTGACTTTTTGGTCCTTGTACTCAAAGCTAGCTGCTGCCTACCTACAACAGCCTCCCCTTCACAGCCAAATAAACCCTGCAGCTAAAAGCCCTGGCATCAGCCCCCCCTCTGCACTGTCCTACCCCTCGCTACACCAGCATTCTAGCTCTCTCATCCCTTTAATACTGTGCCACGTCCCGGCAGGGCTTTCCGGGGATTTGTGCAGAGAAAGAGGAGAGAGAGGGAGCAGGATTCGGCAGAAGTCATCCAGAGGTACGAAGCGGCCCCTGCCAGGGTGTGCTTTGCTGTCGTGCTGTTTGCGCTTGTTTCTGGCTGTAGCTCCGTTGTCGCTTATTTACAGCCGCGTCTAATCTGACTAAGCCAAAGAGTCACAGCGTGGCATTTGAAGGTGAGGACGTCAGCAGCTTTGAAAAGGATCTGCTTACTGGTTGCCCTGCTACAGTGCCCCAATTTCTGGGCCGGATATTTACTGCCACCCACAGTGAATCGGATTTTTATTCTTAGACAAAACCGAGAAGATCAAAACAGGTACATACTGCATAAGTGTTTAAAAAGCCTCCGATAAATCTATTGTGGATTCTACTCAGCCGTACCTAGATTAACTTCATTGGTAGCAAACGCGCACCTAAGAATGGTTTTGTTGGGCTGCAACGTGTGACATCAGAGTCTTACATTCAGCAGACACCAGCTTTCAAATCCACAATATGTCACGGCAGCATCCTGCCACAAGTATTTCTACACTGTCCTTAAAAAAACATGAATTTGTATGCCCCTAAAAGTTACAATAAATAAATAAACAACAATTTTTAAATCCATTGGAAAGGCGGAGTGAGCTCCTGTAACACTCGCAGGAGTAATGACATCAGTAGCAAGTTCGGAAACCGTCCCACACGGGCCCAGATGCTCCGTCACACAGGGGCAGATGGTGAATGTGACACCAAGCAGTACATCTCAATTCCTTTGACATCTCGGCGTCATCCATCTGCGGTGTCAGCGCATTAACGTTATGCGTTATTTCATCAAAGTGAGTGATTTAAACATCAGAGACGCCTCCTTGCCCTTAAATCCCCTGAAATAATAATCACGCATCCACCTGCAGGAGGATTATATCTTATCACGGAGTCACACTGAGGCCACGTCCACCCTAAGGCAGTCAGATTTTTTAAAATTAATGTTTATTTATTTCCATTCTTCTTTTTTATTCTCACTCAGCTGAATGTTTGACCATTGAACTGGTTTTCCTGTTTGATCTGTGTGAAAATTAGAAAATGCTGCTGTTGCGTTCCAGTGCGGACAGATATAAATTACTCACAAGACCTGCCATTTATTGATGATACAGCATGTGTCCTGACTCGGTGGAACACTTTGTTTTTCAGCCAACGCTGTGAAAACAGCAGAAAGCTTCTTTCCTACCATTCCTTCCTGCCTGGCTTAGAGCTGCTGCCTCAAAATTGAAGCATTTCTGTATATATTTTTTTTATTTCAATCTGGATGGCAACCTTAAGAAAGCAATAAAAACATCAATGTGGATGAAAAACCTTTGACACATAAACAGCATTTTTTTTTTAAATCTATCTGCCTCAGAGTGGATATGGCCTGAGCTGCAAAGCAGAGCAGAAATTATTATTTTCACGCACCAGCAGTTTGCAGGCAGTTCGTCTGTCAAGTGATCCTCATTCTCACATAGAGGACAATATTAACCACAGTTATAAACAACAGCAGTGCACAAAGAAAAAGTAAAAGAGCCGTTTCAGCATTGCTCTTAATCACTGCCTGTAATCTCAGAGTGCTTTTCATCATAGAAAAGTAGATTTTACTCTATACTCTTTGATGTGAGGTGTCTACTTTCTTTTTCATCATGCATTATTACCATCTCTTAATAATTAATCTGGTTCTTTAGATTTTTTTGAAGTCTGGAATTACTTAAGTACAAATTTAAGGCCATTTTACTTTACTGGAGTGTTTAAGGGTGTCTACAGATATAGCCAAGTTAAATTTAAGACTTTTTAAGATCTTTTTAATACCACCGTATATAAAATTTAAGACCAAACCTGCAATGGAAATACACCGTCATTCTTGAGAACTGACACAAAACCTTTTTATTTGATTAGATTTTTTTTTTTTTTAATGTTCTCTTCAATTTAGCTGGGAAAAGATATTTTAAGATAACTATTTCAATATATTTTTTAAATCAAAGTCTTGACTATTAAATCTTGTAATGGGCCAATGTTTCAGTGATTTATTTACTTTTTAAAATAGCATACACATATGTCAGAGGTAAGATCTGATGGAGCTGACATTAACAACAAGTTAACAAAAAAGTATATTTTTATTTATTTCAAAGCAGTCGTAGAAAGTTATATTTTTCAAGCTGGTGAGAGTTCTCTTATTTCAAAATACTATTTAAAAAAATCATAATTCTTAGTTAGTTTTAAATTTATAAAAAAAATTGAAACCAGTAAGTGAGACAGGAGAACTTGGGATACAGGTAACTACTTTCATGTCTGATTAAACTATGTTTTTGTAGAAATCTGAAGGAGTTGACAAAAATCTGGGACATCTTTAAAGGGCCAACATTTTCACACACACACACACACACACACACACACACACACACACACACACACACACACACACACACACACACACACAC
>JAPZEB010000011.1:12075950-12098216 GCA_029783705.1 Chaetodon striatus | reverse complement strand
CTTTATTGTATCATCAATAAAAATACCTTGTTTGAAAAAAGAAAGACTGTTGCTCCAGCCTGCTCTTTTTTGTTCTGAAAATGTTGGCTTGCAATTGTGTTTTGTAGATGATAAACAAGGCGCAGATGTTCCTATGTATCACTGTGAAACACAGCAAGAGCTGGATGAAGTACTCAGTGACAACAACCCCGCCTACATTAAAGAGCACTGTCTGCATTACGAATTTAGGGTCTAGGTACATGTCTATAGGAGTTACTTTTGGCTCTAAGGGTACTATATCGAAGGTTTTTGGCGGAAATGCGGCTTAATTTAACCTTTAAGTGCATTTTCTACATGTCATTCTGTGAAAGCAAAAAATATATATATATATAGAGGACAACCTCCGCAGCACCTACTTGAGATTCTACCTACAGTACATGACATTTACAGGCTCTGCATCTAAGTGTAACGGGGATCACAGCTATTATCTACATCTATTATTATTATCTAGACGGTAAGACCTTACCTTTGCAGTCTTTACCAGCGTGCTGCTGCTTTTAAGACAAATGTACATGTAGTTCTGCTTACTTTCACACAAGTATGATGCTGACATTTTGATAACTAACAGATGTTTGAGAGGAGCCTGGCTCTGTGTGAACATTCGTTAGTTTGTTCATTCATGTGTCACTCTTCATGCATCGCACAGTCCTTAAGGGAATATGATGGTCAGATGGTGCATTAACCATAGATTATATAATCATAATTATCATTACGTTGGCTGTAGCCACATATGGGCTAGCATCCTGGGATTTCTTGACTGACTTGGTCGTAATTACAGCATTATTTCAACTTCACAGACGGCTTTAAATCCCTACCTGGAGGTCTGTGATGGACACACTGTGGGACTCCACGGTGGGCCGGCGGGGCAAGCGTGGAGAGGAGTGGGGTGATGTGATGGGAGAGTAGGGTAACGATGGGTAAATATAGCGCCCGTTGAGTCCAGGTGAGCTGCAGGGGGATGTTGCAGTTTGCGAGCGCTCCTGCAGAGACAGCTTGCGGTCCGACAGGTTTAATCTTCCCCTTTGCTCTTGGCTTTCGGGTAGCAGAGCCTCTGACCGGCTGACTGTGTGGGACAGCAGGTCGCAGGAGGAATTACGGAAAGGTGGTGCCACAGAGGCAGCTGGCTCGGGCGTCTCAGAACTGTCCATGTCTTCTACCTAAAATGTAATACATTTAAAGATGTAGGAGACATAGTATAATTTAATAATTTTTTGCAAGCCTTCTTCTGTGCATTAAGAAGAAAGATACAATATTAGCAACCCTGTGTAAGCTGTAAAAATTGAATTCCACTCATGCTGATGGTCCCTAAATTTAGATTTATTTGCGGACGAATGAATGCATGGGATATCAAGTGAAAGTGAGAACACTTGCTTCCCACATGGTCTCAGAATCATAACTACTAAGTGTTGATTTTATAAATGCAAAATGAAAATGTATCACCATGTGTCGAGCAATCATTTAATCCAGTAGAAACCCAAACGTCCAATTAGTTGGCTAGCTGGCGTCACCTGGGTGTGTTTCATCTTACCTCTTCGTCCCCAGCCTCTCCGGGCGGTCTGCTGGGTTCGTACTCCGTGACCACGATGAGGGACTCCATGGGGTCTGGCGAGGGCGTCTCAGAGTGGGTGTTCAAAGGTGGAGCGGGACAGCTGCACAGCAGATCAGGCAGGGGCTGTGAGGGCTGTGCTGGGGGCGCATGACCGCAGGAGGCCGGCGGCTCAGCGGAGGGCCAGGGAGTTACGTGACAAGGAAACATGGTGTCTCTTCACAAAGACTGTTAACCACTGCTCCATCAGATGACAACCTCAGAGGGAACTGGCGCCTAAGACACAAGAGGAAATAGCAGAATAAGAAAGTACGTGTGGAGAACAATTGCTGGTCTACAGCAGTCCTAAGGGGTGGTGACCTTTAAGGGTAGAAAGTACTGGGACAGATCAAACTGAGGAACAAACAGAAAGAATATATTCTGCTTTATTTCGACAGTGTCCTTCTTAAATGGCTCCCCTGAAAAAGACTACAGTACTACTACTCTCTTCTATTAACATCGGCCACCTCTCTCTCAACTGAAGACTCCACATCCTTCCTTCCTGACAAGGTAGCAGCCATCCGAAACCAATTTACCCAACCACAGAGTATCCCCTCTGGTTAGGGTGCGTCACAATTTTTTTGTATATTCCCCCTCCTCCTGAGGAAGAGGTCTTCAAATTTATGCTTCCGAGCAGTCACGACACTTCAACTGCAACTTTAACTTCAACTTCAACTTTATTTTGTCCCTGTAGGGAGTGAAAAACACATAAAAAAAAGACACGAGGGAACACATAGGAATAAAAATACTCAGCAATCAGGGGAGGTAGGGGGGGAACCAAATACAGTGACCTGAAACAACAGTGGTCATCGACAACAACCATCAATAAACGTCAACAGCATTATCAGCATCACTCATTACATGATCACACCAAGAGTAACAAGCAGCCAAAAGAGTGGCCTCGGCACTGAGTATGACCCTTTACTGGCCTGCATTCAAAAAAGAAACGGCAGTGGGAAGGACGGAGTGCTCGTATCTGTTGCTCTTAACTGGAGGAAATCTGAGCCGAGAGCCAGAAGGCAACAGCTGGAACTCGACGGAGACACTTGTCCTCTGGATTAGTGTTGTCAGAATACTGAAATTTCAAACTTGGATACAACAACTTGAAAAATATTGAAATTCAATACCATTTTTGATACCACAGGGAAAATAAAAGATAAATACAACAAGGCTAAAATATGACAACAATTACTTTTTTTCTTGGTTAGCAGCAGAGAACAGCAGATCGACTGTCATAAACATTAACAACAAGCCAGAGCGAGGAAATGCAGCTGCTACCAGTGTATTGATACTGCAGAAAATTAGTGCTGAAACCGTTTCAAATATTTAGTATCGACAGACCCTATTCACTCCAAGCCCTTTCAAGCCATCTCACCTTCAGCCGTGCCTGCAGTAAAGCACACGAATCATGCTTTACTGGTTTAATGTACATTCTCTACAATGTTTAAGGAGGCTCAGGTTACAATATAGAAGTAACACGCACCAAGAATTATACTGAGGTGCTGATCATTGGCAATAGATTTGACTGTAGAAAACAAGTGACGCACACTCTGGCTCCATATGCATTTCTTTTATTACGATGACGTGTCAGCCTTTGGGTCCTTTTCAAGATCAACAAACATATTGAGACACTGATCTTGAAGAGGGCCCAAAGGCTGACACGTCATCGTAATAAAAGAAACGCATATGGAGCCAGAGTGTGCCACTTTGCTAGAAACACCGACTGGAAACCCATCTCAAGTTGAGAAGTAAAGGCTTTCCAATTCCAAGTTATAGCACATGCAGTTTATTAGCCCTTAGCAAACACTTATTTTGATAATCCTGATAAAGTTGCAAGGTAACAAATGTACACACGCTGTCTGCAGTGTTTGCAAACATCAACAAATGCCAATAATGACATACAAGCCACCACAAACTTCATGGCTATGTTTAAAAAAACGCTTCAGTTTCCTGTTCTACTGACAGTGAATAACACACTGTCACCTAGAGATAAGGTTACATATTTAGCTAAGTATTTTTGCCGTATTTTTTTTGGCTGCAGGACCACGGTTTATAGAGAGGAGGACCAAAACCAACATGCAGCTTTAGTGCTGTTCCATTCCACACATGAGACAGCAACTTTCCAACCAAAAATGGACTTTGTTGAGAGAGGCCTAAACAATCTGTGTATATTATTCAAGTAGAAAAGAACAAATATTGATAAACAAAAGCCTGTTTGACTTGAAGTAGACTCCCGTTACTATCTCAATGCCCAGTGAATTTCTGTTTTAGAGCTGTGGCCATGCAGCAGCTGACCTACAGTAACTATGAAGAGAGAGTCCAGGAAAAAAAGAAAAAAAAAAAAACAGAATAATTTTGGGCTGTTATAAATCCTTTGACAAACAAAGTATGAGAAAATTTATATGCACATAATTACCTTTGCACACAGCTGGAGCACAGCGTTTGACAGGCCAGCATGAACCAAGTTGTGGGTGTAATGAACGGGTGTGGGAAGAAACAAATCAGAGATGCTGTTCACTAGCTGTGAAACATAAGTAGACACAGCTCTTTCCGTATGAAGCACCCGTGGAGTCTGGACTTTTTCCACACATTCTGTTAAGTGCTAATTAATGCATGCAAACACGTCTAGTATCACAAACTTCAGCTCTAAGTGGACAGATTTGACGCGTCTATAAAAGTAACAGTACCGTCTGCTTTTGATGTCAGTTATACAACACGGTTAATTATTACATGTACCGCGTCTAACCAAAGCCTTTTTTTGCATAATTTCAAGAGGGCCATTTCCATCTCCCGAGTCCACTCAGCTTACTTATCTGCTCATTATCTGTGAGAGGGATGGAGAGAGAAGGAAAGGAGGGAGGGAAAAAAAAAAGAAAGAGGGAGAGATTCTTGATTTTCCGTCATGGCTCTGACAGGATTGCGGCGCTGTCAGTGTGTGGGAGCTGAGTAAATCTCATAGATGCAAGAAAACAAAGGGAAGCCATAAGAAAAACAAGACAGTGGGAGCTCCAGCCAAGTTCAGAATGAGGACCATGTGTGGGTAGAGACACCCACTCCAGGTGGCCTCTCTACCTCCATTGCCAGCCTATATATAGCAATGTAAACTCACAAAAAGAAAGAATCGCCACACTTTTACACAGAGACTCATATTGAGCATAACATGGGCAGGAACTCACTTCCTGGTCACTTCAGCCTCTTTCCACATACTGTAAAATTTCCATTACATAAAAGTACTGCCTCGTCATTGTCATGGCTGCTTGGTCAATCCTGAAATGAAGCATTTTTTCAGAAATACAAAATATTATCAAGCTGTTGTATGACTTCAACGTCTCCTACATAACAAAGCAACAAATGCGAAGGCTGTCGGTTAAAGGGACAGTTCACCCTAAAATGTAAAACACATATTCTTCCTCTTCCCTGTTGTGCTATTTATCAATCTAGATTGTTTTGGTGTGAGTTTTCAAGTGTTGAGGTGTTGAGATATCGGCTGTAGAGATGGAAACAATTATGTGAATGGCATGTGAAGCTCAAAGCACCAAAAAATGTGTTTAATAAACTGAACAGTAATGACTCATCCAAAAAATCATGACCCGGTTACTCAAGATAATCCACAGACCTTGTTGGGAGCAGTTTCATGTAGGAACTATTTTCTTTCTACCAAACTACACCCACCAACCACATCACCACAAAGAAGGAGGCGTGCATCTACTCATGGATGAGTAGATGCTCATTTTCATGATAGCACAAGACGAAGCCTAAATGCTAATGGCGTCCTCCTCGGCTGAGCTGTAACATTAGCTAGCTCAGTGGTGCTACATGAGCTAGCAGTATTTGAAAAAGCCAACAGCAATGTCTTTTCAAAATATCAGGACCTGGTTACTTAAGATAATCCACAGACCTTAATGTGAGAAGTTTTATATAGGAGCCATTGTCTTTCTACCTAACTACACCCATCAACCATATCACTGCGCAGAAGAAGTGTGTATCTAAGCTAGCTAATGTTCAGCTCAGCTGAGGGGGACGCCACTAATGTTTACATCTCACGCTGTCACAAGCACAGGCCTCTCGTCCATGAGCAGATGCACACTTCCTTCTGCTCAGTGATTCGTTTGGCATGTGTAGTTGACGAGAAAGAAAATCGTTACTACATGAAACTGCTCACAACATGGTCTGTGGATTATCTTGAGTAACCGCGTCATGATTTCTGGAAAGAGACACTGCTGTTGAGTTTTTCACAAGTATTTTTTTGGGCACTTTGAGCACCATAAGCAGGTGCCACATTAAATTGAAAAGAGGCAGACAATTCTACTCGGCAACTCACACCAAAACAATCAAGATTGATTACCAGTACTACAGGTAAGATGGAAAATATATATATCTATGTTGCGGGTGATGAAGTTAGTCTGTGTTGTTTGCTAAAAAGATAATTGTTCCAATGTGACACTGCTCACAACAAGGTCTGTGGATTATCTTGAGTAACCAGGTCATGATTTCTGGGAAGAGACATTGCTGTTCAGTTTGTCAAACGTATTTTTGGTGCTTTGAGCACCACATGCCAAGTGCCATCTCGTTCCATTTTAATCAAGAGAAGGCAGACTTTTCTACGGTCGATATGTCAACACTTTAACATTTGAAAACTCACACCAAAACAATCAAGATTGATATATAGCACTACAGGTAAGAGGAAAAATATGTATTTTTGATGTTAGGATGAACTGTCCCTTTGAGGAGGAGTCTGTCTAACATATTTGCCCTGTATGACCTCTAAGTTTTCCCCGACTGTTCGTAAAAGCAGATATTCTTGTGGCATTTACCGGCCAGGTAAAATGATCCTGACTTCATTCAGCTAAAAATAGAAGCTCTTGAAATCCACTTTGACTTTTAACACACAGTATCAATGCCACCAAAGCAACACAATATGCCCCAATAAGTGCACTCGGCCTCAGCGGACGAGAGAAAAATATAGAGCCATGACCCTGAATGATACTCGCAACGCACCAGCTACAGTAGGCTTTTTATATCTAGAGAGGAGAAGCTAACTTACGAAGCTTGACCCACTTTGATCTCAGATAAATGGTAAGACTCACATCAAGGACTGTTTCCATTCACATCAAGAGGTTTTTGTGCCGTTTCTGAATTGGTGATGGGAAAAGGTCTTTACGTGATATTATCACTTAAAGCAAGACACACAATATCTCTGCGAATCTCATTCTCAGCCCAGCAGGGTTTGGGAAATAGAGCTGAATATCAGATAGTGGTTCATTTTGTTTTTAGTGGTGTAATGCCTGCAGTCATTGTCTGGCCAGCGGGACTTACAGCGGCATCAAGGGAGCTGAATGCCACAGTTTTCGAGGAAGCTACAAACTCGTGTTAGCCTCACAGTCATAAGAATCTTTTTACCTTGGAGCTGAGAGAGCTGGTCCAGTCTGTTTTAGCTGTGTCACCCACGTCTCACCCAAAATTGGCAGGGGCTGGACACAAACTTCCAGCAAAAAGGTGAAATATCAGATTCCTCCTTGCCAGACAAAGCCTCCGACCTTGGTTGGCCGAAACAGCAAAGCCCCCAGTTCTTGGACAAAGACGCTCTCTATCATAGATAATTAAACTACAGGTTAAACTTCCCTGAACCTTGTTGGTCGCAGAAGCTACACAAAGAACAGGCAGCTAGATTTGATCCTCATGAAACACCAACAGATGCCTTCCAGCTCCAGATGCCGTCCTGCGCCTCTTATCATAACTAAAGTCACATGACCCGACCTTCACTATCTGAACAGGGAAGGGGAGGGGGGGGAGAGGAGTTATCAGAGCTCGCTGGGGGTCCGAGCCATGTACAGCATTATTAACTACACAGACGCAGCCCCACAGACGTACAAGTACAACACAGGGCCATCTGGACCAGAGGAGGATCCCCAGCTTCATTAAAAGATCAACAGGGCAACCCTGTCAGTGATCCGCGGAGCCGTGCAAGAGATAAGCCCCTGTAAATGGAGGGATGAGCGGCCTCGGCCAACTTAACAGTAGTAGTGTTAATATCACACAAACACAGCTGAATGTCACTAACAATCTGGAAGATCTAATTGGCAGTCATCATGTTTAACTCCAAAATACACCACAGTTAGTCATTGTTGTGAAATATTCTCCAGAGTTATTAGGTGTGAATCAACTCAAGGTGACGTCTTCAAATGTATTTTGTCTGACTAACAATCTAAAACCTAAATATATAAGAAAAATGACATTCAACAGAGACACTGAGCGGTATTCCCTCAAATGTTTGGCATTTTTGCTTGACTTTAACAACCTCTAGCTGATCATTTCTTTAGTAAAATATCAAAACACTTGTTTTCCAACGGTTTTTACAGACCAGTGAACATCAATACAACAAGAAAATGGAGCTAAATTTGTCAACAGACGCCATGTGAGAAAACATACAGTGCTTTCAATTTTCCCACCTCAAAAAATAGGACTTACAGCCCATTTACTCACCAGCAGAAATAGAGGGTGCATTTTAAGTGTGTCATCAGTCTGTCATCATTAACCAAGCCACTGTATCCTTATAATGGGACATTAATCTTAATCAGGAAGTCAGTTTGAACCCATGTAATGAATTAAAGAGTGGTCTTAAAACACCCAAAAACGCAATGAGATAGGCAACATGGAAGATATGGCATTATATAAGATACTGTCAATGCAACTTTGGACATTTAAAAAGCCAAATATAGAAGCAATGAAAGCAAAACTGTTTACAATACAGTCAACAGCAGCATTAACTTACCATTAAACCAATATTCAATACCTCTTTTTCTGCAGTTTCATAATAACAAACAACAAGGGTTTAGCCCTCTTAGTGCAGTAATGGCTATCTGTCACACACAACTGTGAGCTGTCACATTTACTGTAAACACGTTATTATTATTATTTTTTAGTCGACGCTGAGACAAATTCACAGGGTTTAACGAGAGTTAGCGTCGCCTGAGGTCCCACCAAGCTAACTTAGCTGTAAGCTCCAGAGCCAAACAGCTCGGCTAACGTTAGCAGCTGCCTCATCTGTCAAGATACAGATGTTGTTGGGCAGGAGTCAAGGATGCTAGTGCGGCTGAGTAACGTCCGGTGACACCGCCACAGAAGGCAGACGAAACCAAATACTATCTGTAAAAAATAGCCCTTACCTTAAGGTGTTATTTCGGCCTTTAAGTCAGAATTAAGGGGTTGCCTCTGCTTCTTCAGCTGCGGTGAAAGTAGCGTCTGTACTACGACGGCTAAGCTAGCCGTTAGAGGAGCGGAGACAGACTGATAGCCGATGTTGTGATGGACCAATCCAGCGGAGCTCACAGGTCCCGTGCTTCACACAGAGGAAGTGTTGGGGTGGTTTCACGTAAATAGTTTCAGCAACAGGCTTTACAAGGAGATACCTCTGCTGGGGAGGTGCGGGCTACCTTTTGTTCCCCTTTTGGTGTAACTCACGACCTCGATATGAAACACTTGGCTCTTGGGGGATTTCTGCTGCAAGCACTTTGTGGCCGACTGGCTCCCCCCTGTGGTGAGAGGGAGAGTTGCACCCTGGGGCTCAGCAGCTCTGTGGAGTAAATGCTTTTTACACCATTTTAATATTAATTTAATTGAGACAGAAATAGAAGAAACAAAGGGATTAAATAGCATAATACTTAGGTTTACAGATATTATAACGGAAAACATCTCCTACCAAGCATTACAGTGACCAAGTTATTAGCTTCTTAAAGGGACGGTTCACCACAAAATCAAGATTACATAGTTTAACATGTAGTGCTAGTCATCAGGGCAGGATGGTGGTGTGATGGGTTTTCTCTGTGTGGGTTTCCTACGGGTACTCCGGCTTCCTCCCACAGTCCAAAAACATGCAGATGGATAGGTTAATAGTAGAAGGTCTGAATGGTTGTCAGTCTCTACATGTCAGCCCTGCGATAGTCTCTCGCCCAATGTCAGCTGGGATAGCGTGGATAGGCTGGGAGGAAGCCGGAGTACCCCCCCCCCCCGGTGACCCTCAAGAGGATAAGCGGTTATGGGTTGGATGGATGGATGGATGGATGGATGGATGGATGGATGGATGCTTTCATCAGTCTAGATCAGAGGTGTCAAACATACAGCCCGGGGGCCGAGTGGTCCAATTTGTCCCTCTAGATCAGTGGTTCCCAACCTTTTTCTTGAGGGACCCTATATTTTTAACATTATATATTTAACATACATTTTTAAACATTTTCGATACTAATTCATTAATCTATTTCTTAATAAATGAATAAGCTTCTAATATAACCCTTTAATTTATGTGTTTTTGACACATAAATGAATAAAATTTTGATACATTTCACATTAAAATTACCCCCGTGACTCTTTGACACCACCCTAAGGGGTCACGCTCCGTTGGTTGGGAACCACTGCCCTAGGGTGTTCATTCGGGAAAGAGAAAACATGATTGTGTGTTCTAAAGTGTACTTTCAGCAGACTAAACTTGAATAAGTGTCCTCTAAGGTGCCTTTAATGTGGAGAAGACATAAGAACGTGTCCTCTAGAGCAGTGGCTCCCAACCTTTTTCTTGGGGGATCCATATTTTTATCATTTTAGACCCCCAACACACACACACATTTACACACGCCTGTATCCTATCTATATTTTTAAAAATTCTCAACCAATTTATTGATTTATTTTTTTACTAAATGAAAAGGCTCCTAATAAACCCTTAAATGTATTTGTTTTTGACACATAACACATTAAAATAGTTAAACTTCTTAAAATCAAGAGGGCTCTTTGGCGCCCCTCTTAGGGGGTCAGTACAAAAGAATCTGTATCAGACCTCTACCTTAAAACTTAGGGAAACCCTGCTGCTGAGACACTGACAGAACTTGTAAGGCAGGGGATGACCTAATTTGCTTCTTCAATAGCTTCCACTTAAGTTGAAAGTTATAAAAAAGAAAGATTAAAAGTCACATGTAATGAAAGTGAGTAGTAGACTGGCCCACTTGAGATCAAACTGGGCTGTGTGTGGCCCCTTAACTAAGATGGGTTTGACACCCCTGGTCTAGATAGTTTAATACTTTTTATTGTCACCATATCATTTCATAGATCTTACTCATTATGAAGCTCATGTACTGATGACATTTCTTTCTTTTTATAAGTTGGAAATTACGTGAGCGGGTGTGTCACCCAGTGATGCAGCAGAATAACAAACTATTGATATACAATGATAAATAGAAATAGATAACAGTTATGGTACAAGTTTGAATTTTCCATTATGTTATCCTAATTTTGGTGTCACAGAACATATCTGTGATTCCATTTCGTATTGCATGGTTCGTTATCAGTTTTTCTTCTTTCAGTGTTTCTACTTTCCTGTTCAGCAACAAAGAAAAAAGTAAAAAAAAATGAAATAAAATACCACCCACACACACGTGCAAAAAAAAAAAAAACTAGATTGAATGATAACCCGAATAAACTAGATTGTTCTGGTGTGAGCTGCTGAGTCTTGGGAGATAAAAGCTGTAAAGATATCTGCCTTCTCTCTAATGTAATGGAACAAAACAGCGTTTGGTTTGTGGTGCTCAAAGTGCTAAAAAAAATATATATTTGATCATGAGCTGGTTTTTTCGAGATAACCCAGACCTTGTGCGCAGGTTAATGCATGTGATGGTGCCAGATGTAAACATGAGTGGCGTCCTCTGTTGAGCTGTAATCTTTGCCAGTTTAGTGGTGATAGATGAGCCAGCAGCAGAGGCAGAGGCACGCTTCCTTCTTTACAGTGATATGGTCCATAGACGTAGGTTAGTGCAATGGAAATCATTTTTAAATGAGACTGTTCACAAGGCCTCTGAGTTTTCTTGGAATATTCTGGTCAAGATTTCTGGACAGAGACAGAAAACCCACAAGCTGTGTGCCATCTAGTTCAGGGGCGTAGTGGACACAGGGTCAAAATTTACCTCAAGACATGCCAGGTGTAACTGATGCATCTTGTACCCACCAAATTCGTAACATTAAATTGATTAAAATGTGTTGCAAAAAAATCTATTTGTGATTGTTAGATTTGCGAAACACAACCGAGACAGGTAGGATGCTGAGAACTAAGGTGATCAAATGAAGAGTAGCCATTTCAAAACCCAGTAAATGTCAGCTTTGACGAGGACATAAAAAAAAAAAAGTGGTCACCAGGGAGATCTAAGTTGAATTAACCAGAGGAGAGGACACATCAAATTGAAATATGTTTATTTCCATAAAAAATGAAAGTAAAGCACTAAATTTCAAAGCACGGGATTGCAAAATATACCAAAGATATCCAATCCAAAGACAACAAAATTAAAAAAGAAACAAAAGACTATACAATGCAACAATCTGAACACAGCTGGAGAAATTATCGCCTCTTCTGGAAGATGTTGCCTCTTCCCATTCCACCACGGCCCCGTCCTCTCGCAGCCACTGCAGATAAAAGCAGGGAAAAACACAAGTTATACCAAAATGAAATAGAAACCTCTATTGGTTCAACAATTTTGCCACATATGTAGAAAATGAAAATATGCTGAAGGCGAATAATATAAGCTTTTGTACAAACCATTGAAGCAAAATATCCCTGTGTTAAATGGAAAGCTCTTGTTTCCCTCTAAGTTTTAGTTTTGAAAAAATAAAACAGCAATTTAAAATGTACACTGCTGAAATTTAGCGCATAGATATTAGTATGAGGTTAACAAAAACCCAGCAGCTTTGGAAAAGGCTAGATAGATACTGGTCCAAGAACTTTCCACTCACCCTGTGCTTTGAGAATAGCTGCTTTGCCCCTTCCTGCGCCAGATCCCTGGTTCTTGTTCTTCATACTCTTTAACATGGGAGCATTCTTTAACATGTCAGGTAAGATCAGGAAACGAATCTTGCTGCCACGGATGTAGACTTGCTCCAACTGTGCCACCCGGCCATCGCGATAAGTCACTGTTATGTTGGACATCTGTGGGGACAGAAAAAAGCTGTAATTTAAGCTACTCAGTAAGTTAAATCACATGGTTGACAACAACCTTTTTAATGGTATAGTAAATCTAAAATGAAACTCTTGAACTAGAAGTGGAAATACACCCCAAAGCACACACTGCAACTATAGGTCTGTTAATCAGTGGTTCACAATCCTGGTCTTCAACACCACATCTCTGCTGCTCTCATTTCTTACCATCTAATGGAGGGACCAATTATTATAACTTGGTAACAGTTTTGTTTTTTTTTTTAATTGACTAGCTAGCAGGATTGGGAGCCATGGCTCTAGTACTTGAGAACCAAGGCTGACAACTGTTGTGTTGAATGAGACACCACCAGATGGAGGAGCTTGCAAAACTTGGATTAACTCAAAGTCACAGTCTATTGTGTCTACTCGCATGACCAATCATGGTCGCAAATCCTCACAAACTTAACAAGTAGCTTCAAACTGAGTCATCTTGAAAGTTAGCGGATGAAAAATCACACAGAAACAACAGTTAATCCATACAAAGATGTCCAATAATTTTAATACAATGGCATGCATGCACCAACAATACAATATAGTGGAGGATTAAGGTATTTATTTTGATCCTCATTAGCTGTTCATATTGTGGGGAAAATGTAGATGTAAATGTAGATTTTAAGGAAACACTTTCAACACAACAGCATCAGCCTCAAGTTACTCAAGAGCAGGGTAATATGTCAAGTCTCCTTACGTCTCACATTCAAGGAGTGATGTACTGTTCCTTATCGCATTTGTGTGTATTTACTGAGGCACCACATACGATAGGATTAATCAAAACCCAAGGACTCACAACACAAAATGAGCTTTGAGTGTTAAAGTAATAGAACACACAAGCTATTAAAGACTGTTTGAACAATTTCAGCCCCAAAATGCAAGGGGATAATAGAAAACATGAAGTCATAAACAGGGTAAGAAATTAGCACCAGCCACTAGCCAAACGCTGGTAAAATATGTAAGTGGCTGCCAGATTTTCTTCACCGATCATCAAATAAAAATAGTAATCTATACAGAGGCAGGTTAATTTCAGAATCCACGAGCCACAGTGACCGCCGGACAAAAAAGTTATTTTCTAATCCTTGTCATAATAAGGTTGATAATTTTTAAGATTTATTTTGCTTGTTGTCTTTATTGAATAAGACAAATTAAGAGCAATGCCATGCAGTAGGGGGCCAAAGACTGGAATCAAGCCTACAGCCGCTGATGCAAAGACACGCCTTTGAATATGGGATGCATGCTCTATCCACTGAGCCACAAGACGCCCAATTCATCCTATAGTACTAGGGACAAACCTGGCAGTTCATGTTGTCTTCAGCCTCAATCAGCTTGCCCCTGTACACCTCTCCAGTGTTGGTCTCGCAGGTCACAATGTGTCCCTCTGCCTCGTGCAGGACTTTGATTGGGACGCCGATGGACATTTTTCAGCTGTGTTCCTGAAAAACAGCAAACATTGTAGGAAATGTTACAAAATACAATCCCAAAATAAATGGCTGTCACCAACCCTTTCCTACAATCTACATTTACGTAAAGATAATTTGAAATTAATCCTATTTTATGTTATTTAAATTACAGAAAACCACAAACTAGGTGAGTAAAAATCAGAGTGTTGTGTGAATACATTATTTGCATTAGCCATCTCTATGATGCTTTAGCACTAGTACTGTACACATAACGTTAATTGGAATAAAACGTGGCAACTTCGGCTCGAGATATTACAGTTAACTATCACATAACAATTACAGACTTTTAATAGGGTGCAATATTTTAATACTAAAGCTCAGGCCTGGTAAATATGACCAATTACTTTGTAGAAGCAGAGAAACTTAGCCGCTAGCTAAATTAGCCACATTAGCTAACGGTGGCTCTCTATGAATTACAACTACACAACGCTTAAGTTATCGTTATCCATCATGTGTTCAAACCTCCATAGATTATTTTAAAGGAATTACTACAAACCAAAGTCTCATGCAACTTCAATACGTGACTCAATTAAACATTAACATTTGATTATTTACTGAGGAAACTTTGAGCTCTGCAAACAGGCGGAACCATGTTAGCCAACTGAATGAATGGACCTTTATAAACAACGCAAACAAACACCACTGTTGAATAAACTACGTGATAGTATTATTTTATAAAATATATTAAGATGCTTACCTTTATCTTTTCCTGAAAACTGATATATTTGTTGTTGTTTCTTCAAACCGACAAAGCAACGTGCGTTTGTCGCTTTCTTCGCGTACCTTTTGGAGCCTTTTCCGCCTACCCACAATGCCACAGTGGTTCAACAAAGTACTTCCGCTGGTGCACCGCTAACCCGGTGCATTATGGGACTTGGTGTTTTGGGCAAATATGTCATCTCCAAGAGAGAATTCCTGATTTGTTTATGGAGTTATTGTGCTTATTTGTTTAATTTGTACATGGTGCTGATGAAAAGTCTTTTGCCAGCGGACTGAAGCTCTGTTTTCCTGACCCTTGGTCATTTCTGTCATCACACAGCAAGTTTTTGTATAGATTTATTAATAGTTCAGTCAAGCTTAGGATAGATTGTATTGGTCCTAACACCCTCCTGCATCAAATATTAAAAGTATAACTTCATGGATTTAATGGCACATGTTTTGTCAAGATCAAAAGCAAAATTTTGCTGTTTGACAGTAACATGGTCTGGGTGAAATGATGGTAAAATTGACAGGTCTGTGTATACGTATCATATTTGGTTACTTTTTCCAGGTTATGGTTGTCAATCTTTAAAAAAAAACAAAAAACACTTCTTCAGAGGAAATTCGAATGTATTATACCTGCATTTGGGGCACTACTACCCAACAACCTTTTTTTAAACCAAATTTTTAGCTTACAGTTTGTACCAAACTGCTCCTGTCTGTATCCACACCTAAACTGGGTATAAATCCTTTCATATAGCCATATTTGTAGTATCTATGACATCATAATTTGTTATAGGTTTGACACCTAAGTAGGGGGTCGTAGCACGGGGGGGATGAAGGGTGGAGAATGTGTGGGATGTCTGCCTCTATGAACAGCTTTGATTCAACTTTTATTCACTTACAGCAATTCATTCAAATTTAAAAGCAATATGGACCACTGTACCTACTAATGATGTGTCAGAAAGAGACTGCCTGTATGTCCTGGATGGACTGACTCTCCATTTCTGACCAGAACCCTGCTCCTCAATTCTTGCTGGAGTCAGGCTGTAGCACTATTTGCTACAAACGTTGTCAAAGACTTGATTGCTCTCTAGCCTGTTCAGAGTGCAGAACATTCAGTGATGATATGGTTTCTAACCTAATGTGACTGACTTTGTTTGGAATTTAAAAAGGTGGTGGGGTGAGGAAACACCCGCATGAAGAACAGGTCACATCTAATGGTTATATGTGAAAGACAACCCTAATAAAACAATGTTTAGACATAAATTATACAAAAATAGCATGTTTAGAAGCAGAGTTTTGCACTTCATTGTGTGACGCTGTGACAAGAAGGCCCCAAATTTCGACCCTTGAATTTACCTCGACCCACTAAGTATGCACTCTAAAAAATAGTCCACTAGTTCAACTAAAAACATTAAGGTCACACTTTGCATTCATCTTTTAAGTAGTTCAAACTCTGGCATTATCATGGAGGAAATCCGGTGAGTCTTTTATAGTCTGACAAACTCAATTAGTTTAGTACAACCAACATGATCTGCTTTGACCTCAAAAAACTAAATTAAGTTGAACCAACTAAGTATTTATCCAAAAGTTGTGCTGATATTAAATGGTCATATTTTTAATTTCATTTAAGATATTCTGACTTTGTGGTGTGGTGGTTAGCACTGTCACCTCACAAGAGGGTTCCTGGTTTGATCCCAGACTTCTTACAAACGTCTTAAAATAAGTCGTCAGTCGTCAGTAAAACGTTACTGAAAACATTGTTAATCATTTTTTAGAGTGTATAAAGGTATACTTTTAATATGTTTTTTAGAGTGTCCCAAGGTATCACATAATACCTTATATGATTGCTATTGCAATTTTCCCTGGGTCAAACCACAGATGGACTGAACTATGATAGCAATACAGTTAAGAGTTTATGCAGTCTGTGCATAAATTTCTATGTAAACCAACAACCTCCCACACACATACACTAACATCACACATGCTGTACATTTATAGCATTGCTGTACATTGCTTTTTCATTTTTCCCCAGTGTGGTCTCCCACTGAAGCGAGGCCTATACACTCTACACCAGATGTTTTCTGTTCGTTGTGGGTCCGTGTCTCCATTACATCAGCCTGAGAGAGAAAAATAAACACTGTGTTATTAAATCATTCTGCTAATTTGCTTGTACTTTCTATAATGACTCACATATTTTGCATGCCAATGTCACGCTTCTCATATAGTATTTTATTACTCAATAGCACACTATAAAGAAAACCGCTGGATTGTTTCCTGTCAGGGCATCATACCATCATATACCCTGCTGGAGCCTTGTGTGTCATTATTAAGACAAATGACAGTGTCTATGAGGTAGATTAGGTGGCTGTTATGACCCTCAGCAGTCTGTTGTTTATTTGGGTATTTTTTATTTATTGTGCTGAAATGACTCAGACTTGAATCACCCATAACCACATAATTTTTATAACCCTTATCTCATGCTTGTCAAAATAGCGTAAAGGAAACAAAGCATTAAAATGCAATGGCTTTATTCATGTTAATATCCGCGGGCATGACCACAAAGCACAACAACCGTTATGCATTGTTTTTGACTAAACATACAGTACATGAGCCCAGTACATACCCATGTATGTTTACTCCTGGAGACATGTCTGTGGCATTGCTTTAAGGCGCGTAAATGTTGCTTAATGCAGGCCTTTCCCACAATGAGAGGGCTTTTTAATGAGGAAAGAGAAAGCGTAATGGCATAATAAAAGACATCATCCAATGAACCTTCATTTGATTTCCATTGCATTAGCCTCATTGACTGGCGTCAGCAGCCAGGCTACTCTGTAAACACCTCTTGCTGAGTAGTCTGTGGTCATGTCTATGTACTCTACGTGTGTGTACGTGTGTTTTTCATGGTGTCTATTTGTACAAGCCTGACTCTGAGAGTAGCCGCACTACAGACATATGGAGTGATATTTGAATAGATTAAACAAGCCCTTTGTTTTGGATGGTTGGTAACTGGCCTGTATACATTGGGTGCTTTTGACGCATATGTCACATAGTTGTTGAACCAGCAACGGACACACGTTGCCTGGCAGTTATCAAATCACTGATCAAACTAGCAGCATCTAATGTTCTGTAGCTATCCAGCACTTTGAGAAATGACTTTTTAACAGATCTTTACACAAGAGATGGTGCTCATGCTCGCCTTCAGTGTCACTGTTTTCCCCGAAATGTTTTATGGCTCATTCAGACCATTAGTCACAACTCCTTGTAGGACACACTTCAGTCCATGAGTGCTTCATCTATAACAGTATGAGTCTGTGGTACATATAAGGTGAAGTCAGGCAATTTGTGACATCAGGTAAAGTGGGCCAAATAAGGGTTTTACATCCTGGGCTCTCTAAATAGTAGCAGCCAGTTACTAAACATGTTACGTTTTTAACTAGAAATGTCCTTTACATCATTATTGTAACTGGTCTGGGATAACTAGAATGGGCAGAGCAAAGATTCACAGAATCACTGGTCCCAGAACTTGCATGGTAAGTTACGTGGCATGTTCCTCTTTTTGGTAAGGACAGCACAAAACAATAAGGGAAGCTATACCTTAACAGTGAAAATGGATGTAGGATGTTGCATTTTGTTAACTGTTTGACTTATAATCAATCATTACTTCTATTACTAATATTTTACTTCATAAGGGAAAGGGTTTTGAGTGAGTTCTTGGGACAATGGGACAAAAAGTTAAGCAAAAACCAGCATGTTTTGGGGCTGTCAGGTGCCATAAAATTATGAGTTGTGTTATTGTGTGTCACCCTGTTGATTTAAGACATTTTTAGGATTTTTGTCACTTAAAAAATATTAAAGATGGTGCAGTGAGTCCAGAGTTAGACATCACTGTTGATCGCATGCACACGTGTCCATTGTGTCCATTGACACCAAGGAAACAGGCAGCAAAAGAAAAGGGAAAGCATGGCAAGAATTTAAAGCAATCGTTATAAATTAAAGTTAGGTAGCATTAATGATTTACTGAATTCAATGAATGAACTGATAAATGGATTTAACCATTTAAAAAACAAACAAACATGACTGTCCCACTTAAACCTACCAGCTGGCCCATTTTACCTGAACATGTGATCAGAGTGAGGTTGGGGTTTTTGATGTGTTTTCAGGTCCAAAGTTTCTAAGGTGTTTTAAAGGCAACATATTTTCTATATAGAAATAGTACAGATACATGAAGTAAAGTTACACTAAGTGGTTTTCTTGGTAATCTAAAGAGAAGTGTCCTAAATGACCTTCCTTTACCGGGCTAAAGGTAGTTTCAATGAGTTGTTCTATCGTGTGTCACCCTATTAATTAAACCCATTTTTAGTATTTTTGTCACTGAATAAATATTACAGATGATGCAGTGAGTCCACGTCAGCTGCAATAGTTCAGAATGACTCAGAATAACGTCACTGTTACACGCAGGTGTGTCCATTGTGTCCATTGACAATATGGCAGAAAGTTGGGCAATCTTTAAAAGTAAAAGTTAGGCAGCATTGATGATTTAATGAATGAATGACTGAACTGGTAAGTGGATTTAACCATTTAAAAAACAAACATGACTGTCCCACTTTACCTGAACATATCATCAGAGTGAGGTAGGGATTTTTAATGTGTTTGAAGGTCCAACATTTTTACAAGGCAACATATTTTCTATATAGAAATATACCAGAGATACATAACAAGTCCTAAAAGTTACACTCAAGGTAGTCTTAAGAACTTTACTTGGTTTTCTTGCTACCAAAAAGCGTCCAAAATCACCTGCTTTAACTGAGCTCACAGTAGTTTTAATAAAAAACAGCAAACCAATTAGTATTTAAGACTTTTATTTTTCTAGTAAGTAAAAACAGTGCAGATGGCCATTGGGCTACAAAAGGTGACCTGATGCAACATTATAAAAAAAAAAAGCAGTTCAAGAATTTAAATCTTCAAAGTCTCTTAAAAATGCATTGCACGATACAGTACAGTTGATAAAGCATTGTTTTCGGCACATTAAAATGCACATGGTTTAAAAGGCATGCAACCTAAAAAAGGAACATTTATCATGGAGAGAGAACACACTGCTGTAAATGTTATTGTACTGCATGTGAAGACAATGTAAGCATGAGCTCATTTTTAACATCCACATGTTGCTTGTAGATGTGATCCAACACAGACACGGTGGATGAGAGAAAGTGATAAATCAGGCCAAGATATTCCCTGACAACCAGTCTGAGTGACTTCAGATTGCTATTGATTTGCTGAGGTTTCATTAATCCGTGTTCATATTGTCATGTTTGCATATTGTCGTTTGTTTCATGGCAATAAAAATATATTTTAAATACCTGAATATCTTTCTAAACACCTAAATATCTTTGTCACGAGACTTCTGTAAGCTCTGTTGAGCGGACACAGTCAGTCTGCTTTAGGGAGAGAGCGTGAACATTCACAAAAGTAATGCAACTTTCACTGTCTTTCACCTCCAAAACATCTGTTGCCCCCCCAAGGTATGTGACCGACTCGGCTCCATCCTGAGCAGCAAATCCCATGATGCATGGCTGCTGCTGCTTTGCTGGAAGGGTGTTACCCTTTATTTGGTGTCCGTTTGGTATGTAGCTTGGTGCAGCATCTAAGTTTGATGTCCAACAGCAAGAGGCCTCATGAGCAGCTTTAGGTGGAGTTCGGTCAGGACTGGGGTCCAGGACGTAGCTAATAACTACTGTGCCGCTTGACTAACGTGCTTTGCTGACACGCGAGGAAGTCCGTGCTATACTGCTGCGTCCAACTCTGCCATCACCACCCCCAACCCCAAACCCATGTCCATCCCTCTGCCCGAGGATGTGCTGGTACAGGATTTTCCGAAAGGTCTGTCTGAACTCCCGAATGCGATAAGCATAGATGAAGGGATTCACGACAGAGTTACCATGGGAGAGGATGATGGCGATGTTCATCACCCATATATGTGCGCGCTCACAATCCTGACACAGGTGGTTGAAACAGTTGATTATGTGCAGTGGAAGCCAACACAGAGCAAACAAACCTACGATGATGGCCAGTGATTTGGCAGCATGGACTTCCCTCTGTAAGGTCGAACGAGACGAACTCGACGATGTGGTTATTGCTCCAGGAGCGGGCAAGTGTGCAACTTTAAGCCCTATCATTCGGAGCTGGCGCCGAGCGGCCATGAAGATGTGGGCATAGATGACAAGCATGACCAACAGGGGCACCAACACACAGCCGAAGAAATTGAAATAGACCATGTAGTCCAGGCTGACCACTCTTTCAAACAGGCACTCCGTCAAGCCTTCGGGGCAGCGGCTGATGCCGTCTGTGTCGGTGGTGTTCGAACCTGTATAACAGAGACAGGAATGATTTACTGCCAGTTTTATCTTTTCATAAGGTCAACCAAAGAGCAGAGATAAGTCTATATATTCATAAAACATTGTTCATATATTCCAGGTAATGTGCATGGTTTGGGTTTCAGACCTCTAAAAGCCACTTAGCTGGATTGAAGCCAATGTGAAAATGCCAGATGCATTCATCTAATTGTCCGCATTAAAATGAATTTGAGCACTTCTGTCTAGAAATACTGTTCAATACAAATGGGTTTCTACATTTTCCCCTAGGGAGTCTTTCTTAACGCACTTTTATCCCTCCAATAGGTCTGATGATTTTGAAAATGGTTGCTCTGGTAAAGGGATGTTGATGCTTGAAGCACACTTTGTTTTGAGATGTGTTTACTTTGATTAACGCTTCCAAAATTCTGATTCTCTACCTTTAAACAACTAACGATGAAACAAGTTAAAACCCAGTACTCAATACACTGTGACAGAAGCCACATTTGTGTTTTTCTACAGGCTCAGGTAAATGACAAAATAAGTCTCCCACCTCCGTTCCAGCCCAGCATGGGTGTCAGGCCGATGCCTACTGAGAAAACCCAGCACAGTCCGATGATGCCCTTCGCCCTCTGCCCTGTCACCAGGCTGTTGTACCTGAAAGTTGGAGCAGAGCACAGTGATACATTAGGGCTGGTTGTTCTGTTGTATCTAATCTCAGTGTGATAATATCCACGTGAAGCAAAGTCAATATTTGATGATTTAAATGAGCAGATAATGGTTGTGTGTTCAAGCCTAAATGCACTATTTATTTAATAAGCCAAAGCAAGAGATGAAAATTTTGTTATTGTTGCATTACTGGATTTTAAATACACTGCAACCACTTACGATAATCTGACCAGTACCAGTTCTTTTGTCTGCTAATAAAGACACATCAAGAGTTTCAAATGTACACTAATCAGCCATAACATTAAAACTACTGGAGGGTGAAGTGAATAATATTGATCACTTTGGCTCCTGGCATTCATGTGGATACCACTTGACACTCAGCACCCACCCAAACACTGCTTTAGACCCAGTACACCCCCCCAGATCACAAACTGATTGAGTAGTCATGGGACGTGCCGGTAC
>JAPZEB010000011.1:12045569-12056512 GCA_029783705.1 Chaetodon striatus | reverse complement strand
CTCTATGTGTCAGCCCTGTGATAGTCTGGTGACCTGTCCAGGGTGTACCCTGCCTCTCGCCCAATGTCAGCTGGGAGAGGCTCCAGCCCCCAGCGACCCTCAAGAGGATAAGCGGTTATAGAAAGTTAATTTCCATTCCACAGGAAATAAATGGCACACTGCCTGGAATGTAGGAAGTCAATCAAATTGTATGGTTTGCCTTGGAAAATAGTGAGCAATATCGTAATATATGCACGTTTTTGTATTATTTATTATTAGCACTGATTAGCAAATGCTACTAAGATGGTTAGCATTAAAGCATACCTGCTGCAGAGCCAATTGTGTGGCTCCCAACTGGTGGGTTACGGTCCAAAAATGGGTCGCGGGTCCATTCTGAATGGACCGCAAGTGACTCACAAACATGTCAAGTTTGTAAAAAACATACTTTATTTTTTAAAGTACAGTGAATTTCCAGCACAGAGTTTATATTTTGAAGTGCTGTTTCTTGCTACAGTGTGAGTGTATAATGGACAGTTACTTGACAGAGACAACAAACTAGCTCGACAACATAGCTACATGCAAGTATGATGCTGAATGTATTAAACTGTGTGGACCTTGAACTAATGACTACGGAGCAATCTGGATGCTGTGGCTGGACCAGTTGGGAACTAATTTTGGAGGAGGTGAGAGCCTCAGCGAGCCTGCTACTGTCTAGTATAAGAACAAGACACTTGCCAGTCTGCAGAGGAGAGGATATTGATTTGTTAATGCTGATTAGAAAGTACCAATTTCTCTTCTACAAAGAGCCACAACCCTAAGGTGTCGGACAAACATCCATCCAGCTGGAGATATCACCTGGGCGAACAGTGTGAATGCTTCAACATTACAAGTCAAATCACACTAAAAGGCATGTAAAATGTAATTACCAGCATAACAATATAGGATGTGAGGACAAAACAAAAAGATGAGCACATCCATAAAAGACGAGGAGAACAAGTATCGAGCCCTGAGGAACACCACTGGAAAATACAAATGGGCCATTGATAACTGACAGGGCAATGGAAGTGAGGTAAACTGTCGGGGGTTTAACACTACAGGTAACCAGATGATCAAACTATAATGAGGTAACCTTTGTGTGTTTTGATGTCAACTCACTTGGTCACTGTGGAAATCTTGACTCCAAACACACCCATGGGTTTCCGTGACGGCATCCTCTTCAGGCTGAATTCTCGGCTGGTGAACTTCATGGAAAGTTTAACCTCGATCTGACACAGGAAAAAAGGGCTTACACTTAGAACAGGTTTACAAAGTGTTACAGGCCTGACATCCATCTGCAATGGCTTATTAGGATCCTGAGGAAATCCCAGCATGTTAAAACCAGATGTAGAGAAATCAACTGCTGAGCCACGTCCTGCAGAAATTGTTTTAAATATTCCTCACTGCTGGGTGCTACTATAATATAAATGCATGGCTGTTTTGGGGCTATGTTACAGAAGTGGCTAATATGGGTATCACATCTTTGAACTTATTAAACCTGAGGGGAAGGGACATACAGAAAAAGCAATAAAAAAAAAATAAAAAAGGAAAAGTATAATTAACATGATCTACTAACCCCGTTCATTGGAATAACTGTTCTCTGCCAGTCTTTGCCTTGGAGAGTTGGAGGGTCAAGCTGGTGGAGGCAACACAAAAGCACATGTTAATATTTCATTGAAACTAAAGAAATATGTCACCACATTCACACTGTTGATCCTTCAAGACAATCATTAGTAAGCCGCTTTTTAAATAAAATATTTCAGTCTGTGATCATGCTGTGGGATCAGTGTGTTTTTCCCTCTCATTTGCAGAGATGGAAAGTAACTATATCCTGTAAGTACACACCCAGTAGCACATTTACTCAAGTTAGGTACTTAAATCCAAATTACACTTGAGCATGTTTTGATGATAACACTTTTGTGTCCTTGCTTGAATGATACAAGATATGAGTATTACACGCTGTAGTGCTACTATTAAATGAATGAATGAATGAACACCTTTCACGCACAGAATGCAGCAGAAACAATTCAGCAGCAGAGACAAACAGCAAAGAAATAACACCATGCAAATACACAGCACTCATTCAAGGAGAAATGAGAAGGATAAATAATCTATCAATAATTAATCAAGTAGTAAAAATAATACATATTAGGAATATTAAAACCGATAGCTGCAAGTTATGGGCTATATTAAAAAGATATGTTTTGAGTCATGAGTCCATATTTTTAGGGCGTAGTAGCCAAACGAAGCATCCCCAGAGGTTTTTGTAGTGACATTAAGAACAGTTAAAAGAGCAGCTGTGAAAGATTTCAGGGTTCATGGAGGCATATCAGGTAAGTATATCCAAGTATATACATGGTACAATGCAAAGGTAGGTATATGTGGGAATATGGTTTTTAGAATGAGCTGCGTCAATCTATATTTTTGCCGAAAGGTAAGTACAAGAAGCCTAAAGTAAAAAGACAGCATTAGGTTCAGTGTTAGGATTTACTTTACAGAAATGTGGACTTTGACGCAGAAGATCTTGACTAATTTTGACAAAAGGAAATCAAAAGATCAATAAATCAAAAAAAGATGGCTGTGGCATTTAAGACCTCACAAATTCAAATCTAAGTCTATTTCGAAACTTTTAGACATTTGAAGACATATAAGGACCTGCAGACACCGTGCTAAACTTATGAGGAATTTGAAGGCAGGACTTTTACTTGTTACTATATTATTGCATTGGTACTTTTACTACTACATATCTGAACTCTTCCTTGTATTTGTTTATTTGTTAGTTAGCAGATGAGAGTTAGAATAAAAGCTGTAATTTAGGAAGTTTATGAGCCATGGATAAAGGAACATTCTCACTATTTTCACATGAACCACTGCAGCTACATGGATTTTTAATATTAACGCGACTTGTTTAGATTATATTATCTTTACATGCTATTGCCCAACATACGTTCTGCTCAGCTATGTCAACAAAACAGTACATAAAGCTATAACGTGCCAACAGGGCACATCTTCCTCTGTCATGGTGGGATGTTTCCAAAGGTGGTTTTGTTGTAATGTTTCACCCCTTCACTGTTTTTTTCATAACTACGATAAACAAATGTAATTTGTTTGTAGAGACTAAATTCACACACACACACAAACTTAGGATATATTAGGACACAGGACAAATTTGTCAACTAATCAGATCTATCAATTACTTCCTGCTCTTCCACTTCTATTCCTGCTCCCTGGGGAGTGTATGACACGGGCTGGACTGGCGGGTTGAAATGTCACCTTCATTAAGCTGATCCAGAATCAATAGCCAGGCTCTGATGAAGTCCCACAGCGGCTAATCATACAGCAGAGGTCGGTACGGGAGACAAGACGCAGGCAGAGTTGTCACTTTATCTTACTAAAAACACATTTTGCTCTAATAGAAATGGAAATCGATTTAAACAAAATTAGTATGGTAAAGTATACATCTACAGAGGCACACTGATGGATAATACAACATCAGGATCAGTTTTCTCACAGAATAGTTCCAGTAATTCTTAATAAAGTGCCTCTTATCAACATTTTTCTGAGTATTTTCAATCACATTGTGGCTCTTATGTCAGTTCACACTTAACTTTAACTTGAAGGAACAATGGCAGCAAGGTTTAAAAAGTTTTCAAGCAATGTCTTTCAACAGTTCTGACTTTCGAATCTACCTGTAGATGTCCCACTGTCCAGGATTTATTTTAGGGGTTGACAGACAGCTGTCTAATGCCACTGACAGCTCATGGAAAATACCAGCAGTGACATCACTGATTGGGGTGCATGTGGGGCTGAGTGATATGGCTTGAAAAAAATATGGTTCTTTTAAAGCATGGATATGACTTACAGTTTTGATTGATTTTGATTTTTTTTTCTTTTGCAAAATGCAGCACAACTTAACATGATGTTTTAATCATGATAAAACATGATTAAAATGTCATGTTTTAGGTCCAAGAGAATTGAACAAAAATAATTAACACCTGCCCTACATGCAAGACTCTTGATATGCATAGTTAAACTAGGAATACTGCCTTGCGGTTGTATGCCTTGCCCACCAGTCAAGTTCCGCTGTACATCGAAGGATGTTGCTGTAAAGAAGCTAAGATACTAACCTTGGATGCTTCACACACATCTTCAACCAAGCAGCACAAACGTTCTATACATTTACCACTGTTTCAGGGTGGACACCAAAGGTTCATAAAGAAAGAACGGTGTCATCAATTCAGTTGAGTAATGGCAAAAGAAGCAGAACACTATGATGTCACAGTGAAGTTGACTTTTATTTTTTGGATGTAAAATGCCACTTAATCATTTTATCCTATTACATTTTTTTTTTTGTACAAATTCTGATCAGATTATCTTTGAGTCCAAGTGGACATTTGGCCCAAATTTGAGGAAATCCCCTCAAGGGGTTCTTAAGATACAGTATCGTGTTCACGAGAATGAGACAGACAAGGTCACAGTGAACTTGACCTTTAATCTATGACCATTAAATTCTACTAGTACAGCTACAGTGAAATTGAGTACAAGTGGATATTTTTCTGAGATGTATTGGAATTTTCTCCAAGCATTCCTGAGATATCATGTTCATGAGGATGAGATGGATGCAAGGTCATAATGACCTTGACTTTTAATGTATGACCACCCAATTCTACCAGTACAATTACAGTGAAACTGAGTACAAATTGATTTTGCCAGATGTAATGAAATTATCTCCAGGGATACCTGAAATATCATGTTCATGAGGATGAGATGGTCGCAAGGTCACAGTGACCTTAACCTTTCACCTTCACCAAAATTGAATCAGTGAACAATTCAATCCAAATGGACATTGTGCCAAATTTGAAAAATAAATAAATAAAAAATAAACAAAAAAATCAGATCACCATGACCTTGACATTTGATCACAAAATCAAATGTGTTCACACTTGAGTCCAGGTAGAGGTTTGTGCCAAATTTGAGGAAATTCCCTAAAGGTGTTCTTGAGATATCGCGATAATGCCAGTAGGACAGATGGACAGATAAACATGCAGTTTTTTACGCCTCCATGCCCCAGAGACAACATGGCCAGAGGCATAAAAAAAAAACAAAAAAAAAACTGAATTGTCACATTCTTCCTTTCGGTACTGTCTATAGTAGATGCCTAAAACTAAACAGGAGCATTCATCCCCTCAGTTAAATGCTTTTAATGTGCTATCAGTGAGTCTGATATCAATGTGATAAAATAACAAAGAGAATTACATTTGAGCCAGCATAGGAACAGCAAACTCTGCCACTCACAGAGAAGTAACTAGTGAATATAAATACATGTATTGGCTACAGTATAGCTACAAAACTGCAGGCTGTGACTAGCATCAAGGACTGGTTATGATTTAATGAAAAATCTTAAGGATTATAACTTCAAGGACTTCTTGTCCATGTTGGTGTAAAAGTTGAGATTGATGTTTCATTGTTAATATAACAAAGTCAACATTAGTTGCCTTGTTTTCACCTTTTTATAACAAGACCACCTCATCAACAAGACCAGTTTCCCTACCATCTAGCACACCTGCACATTGACTTCTTGTGCTGCATGCAGTCCATGCAGGTTTCCCCTCTCTTGCTGATACCAAATACACTTTAACACAAAGCAAACTGGCAGAGCTAAATGGAGTAGAGTAGAGTAGTAGTAGTAGCAGTGCAGCAGCAGCAGCTTTCTATGCAACAGTATGTAATTTAGTCTTCATTTAGCCTTTACCCCGAGTACTTCCCTTAATTAAGTTAAGTAGGTATAAAGTAATTAAAATTCTTGACAATAAACATTTGACTGAACTCATCTTGAAAACTCTTCCTAAAGTGGTGTCATTTTGTTCATCTGCCTGTAATGGCTGTACTCTGATCTCACTCAGAATTAGGCTAATCCGAATCTCTATGACAAAATTTGAAGTGAGCACTCGAGTGTGAAACAGGATCTTGCCCCGTTAAATTAAAACAAGATATAGGAAATCATTTGCTTTCTCAGTTGCCAGTGTGTTGTTGTTTCTGCTCAGGTGATTCAGGAGAAGCTTTGGAGTTCCTTGTGTGGGCATCGAGAGAAAATGTACATGCAGTTTGCAGTGAATGGCAAATGCCTTTGGAGTTAATACATGTCTTTAAACACCAGTTGACTGTCAGAGTTCTCGTCTCTAAAGTGTGTGTGATTTATTTCCCTCTCTTTTGTCTTTGTGGTATTCAGTGGTTGACAGGTTAAGCCTTCACATGATCCCATTAGGACACTGTTTGCTCTCAACTGACACAGCAGCTGCCTCAGCTGCAGGATTGCAGACACTGTGGAAAGCCTTCCTTTCTCACTAACTTGTCTTGTTATTCATTCTTATCATATTTCTTAACCATTTTGGAGTATTGAAGCTCTAGCAAAAGTTCAGTCAGGAATACAGTGATCATCAGCTGTTTTTCAGCTGAGTCACAATCGACCAATAGCACAGCGACACACCTTCTCTGTCAGCCTTTCATCTTACTGCTCCTCATTTCTCTGCCTTAGTTCTTACTTGCTATAGTCATGCCCGCCCTCCACCTCCCCATCGCCACCCAGTCTTTGTGAATTCATCAGCCTCATACACCTCAGCAGCCTCAGAGTCAGCAGCCACCACCACCACCAGGGTCTGGACTCCATGGGGGGATTAATCTCGCTGCCGTTCAGATGTCCCTCGATCACAAAATATCTCCCTCTGGTTTCCAAGTGCCAAAGACTTCTGTTAAATCTTAATCAGCACAAATCATCTGTTAGTCTGTGCACTCATATTCTGTATTAAAGATTATCTTCACGTTATTCTTTTGTCTCTCCTGATTAAAGTGGTCTTTGAGTTGCCAATATTTCTTGAAGCTTCATCAGAGCAGCCAAGGACTTACAGTATGACACCTGCAATCTATTATAATCACCAAGTACAGCAATCTTATGTAGATGCATGTTAATATTATACATCCAGACTTTTAGCCACATTAATAGCATCAGGTTTATGGATGGCAATATCAGTGTTAGAAATGTTGTCCAGTAGGGGTGAGTCACCTTAAATGTAACGTAAGGTAACAGCTGCAATATGAATTAGTTGTTAGCTTATTGCTGGGATATAACTCAATAAACCTACAGATACTGGGGAAAAGATACACACTCCATTTTTGCTACCTCAGACTGCTAATGGCTCATATCAGTTTTGGTTAAACTTCAAAATGCATTTTGGAAAAAAGGCTGTCTCTTTCAACATCCAAATTGCATGAGCATTGCAATAAGATACACTCGAAGAAATACTTATATTTTTTGATTATTGTGGGGCGGCATGTTGACTTACAGCAAGACAGTTCTGGGATTGAACTTGCCTGCTGGCTACGGCCCCTCTGTATGGAGTCTGCATGTTCTCCCTGTGTCAGCGTAGGTTTTCTTTGGGTTCTCAGGCTTCCTCCCACAGTCCAAAGACATGCAGGTTGAGTTAATTGGTGACTCTAAATTGCCTGTAGGTGTGAATGTGAGTGTGAATGGTTGTCTGTCTCTATGTGTCAGTGTGGTGGCCTGTCCAGAGTGTACCCTGCCTCTTGTTTGATGTCAGCTAGGATGGGCCCCAGCCCCCCCATGACCCTTAAAAGAATAAGCAATCATAGATAATGAGTGATTAAATAAAATAAAACTAATTGAGGTACCTTCTTTTGACTTTTACCAGCAGTGAAAATGTTTTTTTCTTTTCTTTTTTTTTTTTTTTAAACTTTTTTAGTTAAAGTGTGACATCAAGGTGAAAGGTGAGGTCTCGCCATTCAAAATTAGACGTAGTAGCAAACAGCAAAACAGGAAAAGAACAAAGACAACCAAAACATCAGTGAAACCAAAGAGAATTTCTGAGGGGTAAAATGAAAAATGCTTTAATTTACTACACATAACAACTCATAGGGAGAGCCCATTACTAATTCAGAAGGCATCACAAAGACTTCTGTGAAATTATTCAAAGAAAGCATTACTAATTCAATCAGCATTAGAAAGCTTTGTGCAAAGCTGCAATGTGAAAATGTCGTTATGTCTAATGTCTTTTATTCCCTTACCTCAACATATATGTTCCCTCCACTCACATACACAGTGCATATGTCCAGGTACTGGCCATTCAACACCAGGTGACTACTAGACAAACCATCTGTGGGAGGCACTGCACCATATAAAAGCACCTGTGTACCAACAGTAAACCCTCACTGATCGTTTTGATTCCACAAGTGCAGGTTGGTGTGTGTGCATGTGAGAAACAGATGTTTGTATGAGAGGAACACCCCTTGATTCTTACCCTGTATAGACATAGTTGCCAGGTTGCCTAGCCATATAGTTGCCTATGGAGATGGTTAGTTTTCTCTTGGAAAGCTGGGTAATCTTGAGGGTTCTATGAAAACCTATGTGGTGGAAGAAATCTGCAGTTTGGGGAGTGTAGATGCCATTCAACACCCCGCCAGCTGCTTAATGATATCCATAATGGGCCCAATGAAGGGTTACCTGATTTATTGCACTAAAAAGAGATTTGTGCACCCCAGGTACTGGGGCTTGGGGAAGTTATTGCCTACTAACTTTTACATCTTGACAGAATTCAACACCTTTCTAGTTTATCTACTGTGCGTTGCAATGTCGAGAATCTGAATTTTGAATTTCTGAGTAAACTCACTCATCCGTAACACTTAAGAGAATACTTTGCCATTTTTTAACCAGTGTTGTATCATAACAATGTGAGTATTATATGGTGATGAACTGTGCTAAACTAAACTCCATTTTCCCAGGACCCTGATCCCTCCACTCAACTCCCACCTCAGTTCCATCAAATGACATGTTTAGCATCATCTGGCAAATTTACATTGGCTCTAGGGCTGTTGCTCTAAATACAGATTGTACTTCTGCATTTCCATATGCCTCCCACCATGGCATAAAGAGTACCACTCTCTCATAAACTCAGTTCCAACTCAGATCAAACTGTAAAACTAGGCAGTGTTTTTGTTATCCAATTTTGTTTTTGTATTGCCTGTTTTTGCCTGTGTCATCAGAAACATATTTTAGTGCACTGTTTGATGGTAATACAAACATCTGAGAATAGGAAGTGGATGCCATACTTTTTCCTGTATTGTAAAAATGGAGATCAAATGGTAACACTAAGCAGTGCTGATAAAATATGAACCAAGATACTGTTACTGCATTGCCTGTTTATGATTGGGTTTTTTTCATGCCATATAGTTTCCAGTGTCAAAGTGCAGTACATGTTGGTAGTTGAGCAAAAGCAAATGCCCTTTTTATTTGTTTTCTTTGATCATGTAGCAACAGTTTTAAAACTATGTGGGGTCTTTCTTCTATACAGACATTCAAGTTCAATGGAAAAGACCTTTTTTTTCCAATCCAAGGGAATTCTGAGAAATTAAAGCCCGGTGGACTGGGCCAATCGGGATTGGACAGAGATCAAAGCTGTACTTCAGAGATTGCAGTTTCCAAGCCTAGTAGTGGATTCTCAAGCCAATGATGCTCACAGAAAAGACTCACTAACTGTTACTCAGGAAGGCACTCTGGGACAGGGAGTGTCCCAAGGCTCAATGCATTTGCTTTTCAGGACATTTTATTGGCTCCACTGCATATGTACCCACTTCAAAGATGCCTGCAGGGACTGATGCTCATATTCAGGCAGGTGACAATTAGCTAATGACATAGTGATATATAATGTCCCTGGTTAGGAGTTTTTTTTTACTCATAGAGTCATGTTTACATATGTTACCTTCTTTTACTTACCTTGTTCTCAAGAGGGAAATATAATTTCTGAAATATTATTGTACATTGCAGTTGCCGACAAATAACAAATTTGTCCCACCATCATTTTTGCTGTTTCTCTGTCACCCTGACTTTGTAGTATGTCTCAATGTTTTTTTTTTTGTTTGTTTGTTTGATGTTTTTTGTGCTTTTCCTATTTCCCTTGCTTCTACTTATCCGTATTGTTAAAAGCATAGTGTCTTTGTGTGAAAGGACAGCTTTATAAACAAAGTCAAAACCTCAGTGCACAGTGGCAATCAGTTATTCAATAGGCATGGGAGACCTTTGAGAGGAATTATTCATAGAGAGCATTAGTATCCAAGTCATTCACATTTGTCCATAGAGTTTATGATGAAAATGTAGGAGGAGATATCTCTTTCTGCTGCTTATCTGCCTTTTCTGCACTGATTCATCTCTATCAAGCTTGGCTCTTTTCTCAGATAAAAACAGAGTTAAAGGAGGTGATGTCACTATCACCTGTCATTTTTCTCCTATACTGTCTGTAGCTGAATGTCATACACAGTCTTTGTTGAGCATTGTTATTGTTAAACATTATCATGTTTATTTCACCTTTGGATAGTTGTGGTGATCAAATGAATATCAACTTTACACTGAAGGAACAAGGTTCAAGTTCTGTCACCAGCACAGCTATCGATTTCCTGCCAGGTACCAGGAGTGCTGTTCATCCTACATAACACCATCTACAGATGTAGTGGGCTGCAAAAACTGTCACAGATTGAAGTTAAAGAGGAACTTCCCCATAAAGATAAAAAAAAAAAAATATTGCACTTATTGTTTATTTGCACGTATTGATGTTTGTTTTCAAGATAGTTACTGAGCTATGTATGAGCTACTCCTGTAATCCCATATCTTATTAGTATTCTGTGGTCAATCGTGTCAAATGCTTTATATTTGTGTCTTAAAAGTTGGAATATGACCGAAATAAACTACACATTTTTGGAAAGAATACACTTGCTTTCTTTTTTTAGGGGAATTATACATCTAAATTTGGCAATTGCATCACATTGCTATTTCCATCCATCCATTTCCTAACCGCTTATCCTCTTGAGGGTCGCGGGGGGGGCTGGAGCCTATCCCAGCTGACATTGGGCGAGAGGCGGGGTAC
>JAPZEB010000011.1:11996603-12006606 GCA_029783705.1 Chaetodon striatus | reverse complement strand
CAATATGAATCAATTTATTGTCATTGTGAATTAGAAAATGCTAAACAGGCCACCCAGCGCTCTATTGTGGGCCAGATTTAGCCTGCCGGCCTAAAGTTGCGAATCATTCGTCTATGAGACATCAGAAAAAAGAAAAAAATACTCGTAAAATGTTCCTAAAATCCAAGTTGATTTCTTCATATCCTGTTTTGTCCAACCAACAGTCCAAAAACATAACTATAATGCAATATAAGGCCATTCATAGTGAATTATAATGCATTTATAATGCTGTATGACTTCACTTAACACACATAATGCTTCCTGATGACTATGTCAGCAGACATTAACTGACTTATGATGAATTATAATTGTCTCATGGATGCTCTTAACTAGTTTAAACTAGAGGTTTGCGTTAAACAACTGTGTCGTCTCTCTTGGACTGTGGTAAAGTGGAGTTGTAGACACGTCTTTGACATGTCCTCACATTTTTGCCATGATAGAGTGAAGAAGGAAAAAGTAGACAAAATTTACTGCCCTCAAACTCCTCTGTAACATGCCATAGCTACCAAGCTAACCATCGTAGAGGCTATATGCAAGCTAACGTTAGATGCTGGAATGTATCTTATTACCCTAGCTTCAAATATCACGGTAGAGTTTGCTCGTGGGCTGATAGCAAGCATCCAGGTTGCTCACGTTAGCTTACAACTAGGCTAACCTTGTTTGGGACGGGGATGGTGGTTAGATAGCCCGCTAGCTAAGGCATATAGCATCCTCGCTGGGGTTATTGAGGGCTGCAAAAATTTCAGTCCACTTTTTTTCTTTTTGAAGCTAACAGTCTTGCAAATAGAGACCGTGCAAGATTTTGTAAAATCTTATTCTGCGATCAAGAACTCTCTGATTCATGACACAGTGTCTCAGTTTAGGGGCTGCAGCCTTCAAAGGCCACATGACCGATTACATCACATCAGCGTGACATATGCTGTCCCATTTCGAAGGCTTCTTCGGATACAGCGGAGAAATGCAGCCTTCATTCCCAAAATTTAGAGGATGCAATGGATGAATCCGTCATGGCCCAGCCTATCCTAAGACGCATTGCACGCCGGTGACAATTATGTTAGCTGCTAAAGTAGCTACGGGTTAACTGTTGTTAATATTACTATTAGCTAATAGCACATAGCTTAAACAATCTTACTTTAATAAGTTTAACTGAAAACGGGAAGAATTATGTGTGTTTATGAGTACAGTCTATTCACTTTCAATGCCCTGCTGACGCAATACAGATGTGGTCTGCATATAAAGTGTTACCATGAATCTTGCTATCAATAACTAATTGATTGATTAACTGGTCATTGCAGGACACTAGTTTAGAATAATCAGGCGCAGACTACACGTAGACTGAGAGAGTATTTAAAGTATAAGCTCCTTTTCATCTGACTGTTTATCACGTCTTCAATAGTCTCTTTCTCAGGTGAAGCATAAAAGAAATGAATCTGACAGACATGTATTATGCATCACACCGAGCTGTCTGGGGATCTGTGCTGTATATAACAATATCAGAAAAAGCTCTAATTACTGATTATGTACAGACTCTCAGAGAACCAGAAGCGGAAAAGTTTCCTCTTTTCATATTATGAGAGCAAATAAAAGGATATTGGAAGTTAATAAGTAATGTAATTATGATTTATGATCGCTCTTAAATGTATTACATTGCATTGCAGTGGCTTTGAATCCGCCTGACTTAAAAGAGAAAGCCTGGGGCAGCGACTGAGCCCCCCGAATGTTTGTGAATTAATGAAAAATGAATAAATCGCTGCTGAGCTACAAGTATCGGCATGAGCTTTGTGACTTTCCCCTCAAAGGATATGCCCGCTGGTAAGAGAGCATGAGAAACACAAGGGTCCATTTGCAGCATCAAGAATATTCCAAGCAAATCACAAGGAGGAAACTTTAACATTCAGCCACGTTACTGAACCAGCAGAGGGGAGACCAAAGTGTTTATTCATCGTTTCAGACCCCCAGACGACTCCCCTAGGAAGTACCCACATCTCCAGACATATCATCTTTTATTCATCGCCGTGGCAACTAATGAGCCCATCTCTGGATTCAGACTAAAAGGGGTGTCTGCCTGCTTTTTTTGGTAATAAAATAAGACACATTTTCCCTGCTCGGGGTATATTTGGGTTGGTGTTTCCATGTTTTGACGTCCAGTACTGTATGTTCACGTTTGAGCCCACGCTTGAAACCATTTCAGCTCAAACAACAGCCCTTGGCCACGGCTCTGCCCAACATGATTTAGGAATTCTGATCTGCTTCTGATTTGTTTATGCACGGATGATGTTCTCGGGAGATACACCAGAATCAATACAAACAGTGTTTATTTGACAAGCACGCCGGCGTAGCTCAGGAGGCGCAGATAGAAACTGAGCAGCAGCGACTGTAATAACATTATTCCTCATCTCTCTGTCTTGTTCCCATGGACTGTCAGCCCATATAAACATTCAGAGCCAGGTTAGAGAGGAGAGGAGTGAGCTGCAATTCATGCCATGTTCCACACTTTATTAACCATTTTCATTTTTCATATTCTAATCTCTTTAGCATCCTGCTCTGCCATCCCTTGCTTTCTGAAATGCCTAATGTGATTGCTTCCTATCTCCACATGTCTGCCACGTAATGGAGCTGTCTCAGAATCATCCTGTGCTGCAGGAGAAGCATTTCTTTTTTAAATGCAGCATTACTTCTGGTTATTTAAGCTGCACTTCAGCCAGATGTGATAGACGCTGACAGGGTTGGTGTCTGCGGGGGTTTTCTGGGTAGGATATTCGCTACACTGCATCATGCCATGCATTTAATTGCAAGGAAACAAGCTGTGCGATCTGTGAATTTTCACCGCAGATATGACAGATCATAAGAAGGGAGGTTTCAATCCTTACAAGCCTCCTAATCTAATGAAGTCTGAAGGTTTACGAGATGACCTCTGCCATCAGGTCGTGACCTCGAGGTGTGATGTCAGACAGGATGAGGGAGCAGAGAAAATGAGGGGGATTTAGATATGTAAATATAAATCAGGGATCCATAGAAACAGAGGACATGGTTTACAACTTAAGAGGAATCAAGGGGTGCCCCATTGGCCACTGAACATCAACTTCCCAGGTTTGAATCCAGCCAAGTATGTTTGTTGGATGTCGTTCCACATCTCTCTCTCCCCCCTTAATTTTTTCATTTCATCCTTCTACAATCAACTAGAGCTGGGCGACTTGGCCAATAAATAATATTATGATAATTTTAGGTTATATTGTGATACACGATATATATCTCTGTATTTTAAAATCTCTGAACTACTGTAGACCGGGTACACACTAAACTTCTAAATAAACTACTGTTATCATAAAGTTAAATAAAACACTGTTGTAATAAAATGAAAGAAAGTAAAAAAATTAAAGTATTTTTATAATAATGTAAAAGTACTGTTATATTAAATTAAATTAAATACTGTGATAAAAAAATTAAATAAAGTTCTGTTACAAAAGAGTGTTTTGATAATACAGTAAAAGTACTGTCTTCGTAAAGTTAAATAAAGTACTGTTATCATAAAGGTAAATGAAGTACTGTTATGATAAAATTAAATTACGTGCTGTTATGAAAAAGTTAAACAAAGTTTTACCTTTATTAACAGCATAGCCTAAGATAGACAGGAAGGTGGGAGAGAGAGGCAGGATGACATGCAGCAAAGGGCCGCGATTTGGCTCCTGGACATGGCCTAAATAGGGTACTCGCTCCAAGAGGTGAGCTAGAGGCTGTCCCAAATGAAGTATTGTTATAATAAAGTAAAAAAAGTACTGTTATATCAAATTTAAACAAAGTAGCCTTCTATTATTACACAATTAAATAAAAGTTACATTAAGTACTTTTATATTAAAGTTAAATAAAGTACTGTTATGTTAAAATAAATCTGAGCAGAACCACTGGTGCTTTTATTCTAAAGCACACGGCTCCTCTCGGACCAGAAGTGTTTCTGCAGTATACTTCAGCCGTCTGGTAACTTTCCTCTGACAGCAGTTAGAGGAAAGTTTACTGTAATGCCATTAGACGTGATGAAGATTTATTCACTGTGAGTTAGAAACAAACCAACAGCACTCAAGATAGTTAATATATGAATAATATTTGAAGTCACACTGGTGCTCCATGGTAGTAAAATGCGACTAAATGGTCGTGGTCTGAAGCCCTGCAGATACAAAACACATGCCTTCCCTGCTCACATACTATCGCCCAGGACAGAGCAGTTGGGATGGGTGGGGAAGTGTGTATAACGCATCATAGTCTTTTTCTCTTTTTTTTTTTTGGTCTGTAAGAGTGAGACAAGCATAGGAGAGTGCAAGAGAACTAAAACGCTGAAGAGAGTCTAATGCCAGTGGCTTAAAAAAACAACATGACAGTTTATACTTGAGGTTCTCCATATAGTCATGACAAACATCCTACATGAAACAAACTGATACATATAATCGATACATCACCCACCCCTGTTCAAATGCCCAAGAAAAATGACTTGTAGAGGGGAAGACAGTGGCTCTGACTGTCCTTGACTGACCTACAAGTATGTGTCACACGGTGCACTAGGATTATAAGATGAAATATATGTGGTGAGTCTTTAGCAAAATGATCAGGAAACACATTACAGCACAGTCCTCATACTTCAGCTGACTTCCTCTCAATGACCCCCCTCCTCTCCCTCTTCAGTGCAGAGAAGAGTCAGAATATGAGAGAAAAAGGGCCACAGTGGAAAATTAAATCAGCAGTATCACTGATGGTGATGACTCATCACAGTGACATCATAAAACCATCAGCCTCCGCTGAGCCAATCACTGCTCGCCTGGGCTCTGACTCATCAATTAGAGAAGCAGACTGGGCTGATGTTTGAAGAGTGGCTGTCCAAGGGCAAATCAAGGACGATGGTAACTCCATTTTCATGGCTGTTATTAAAAGCATGTCTGGCTGCGTGGAGAATTTGCTGATGGATAATCGTTGTTTGGCTGCATAATATATTTAACTGGCCATCAGACGCTGCTTCTGCCAACCCTAAACACACACGGCGTCGGGTTTCCTCCAGGATTCTGCCTCTAAACATGAGACTGCAAATCATCTTCTACAATAAATTTATCAAGCTCCAAGAGAAGAGGGTGCATTTGTGTACCTAAAAGACAGCATTGGCTTGTGCAACCAAACGCGAGAGACGAGAGGAGACGACAGGACATGTGCATGTCTGTGTATAAATTAAAATCAGCGAGAGTTCCCAGCTCACAGGTCAAAGGTCGGATGCAGTCAGGGGACTCATCATTTATTGGCAGATTCAAGCCATCAATCAGATTGACAGGCGCTTGCTCTCGAGCTCAGACAGAGAGCGAAGACTGAGGGGGCGGAGTAACTGATACCGCTTCATGACCACTGATGCGATTACTTCCTCCAAGGACACAGTGGAGAGAGGCAGTATTAGCGTATTACCTTCTCCCACAATACCTCTCTGTCCTAATCGAACATATGTAGCTCTGCAGTAGCGTGATCATCTGCTACTCTCATATTCTTTGGTGCAAGAAATAATGTGCAAATGCTGAAATAGACTCTGGCTGTTCATTTTCATCTTTGCTGACGCTGAGGTTTTAGTGTGTGTGTCTGTGTGTGCATGTGTGCACCCTCTCCATGGTAACCTTCGAAGAGCACCAGACGTCATAGATCACTGGTTTTCCCTCCGCAGACAAGAAAGAGTAAAGGAGGGAGGGTAAGAGGATGAAGGCAGTGACGGGGTGATGGAGGTGATAGGTAATTCTGCCTAATACCCTGGATGAGAAAGAGCCAGACTCTTAAGGGGGATGAGTTTCTTCACTGGATGACTGCCTCTGGGGTCATGAGGCCGGCGTTGTTGTTCTTTATCAATCCTCTCAAATGGCAGATTTGATTTCTCATCAATTGACAGACTTTTTACGGAGTGGGATTGCTCTAAGAATAGATTAGCCCACTTCCTGCACTGTATTGAGGTCAAAGTACGTAAATATTGGCCACTGAGGAGTGATTTCAACCATGCTTGATGAATTGTACAATAATGCGCTTTGTATCAATAAAAAAAAAAAAAATCCTTTATATAATGTTACTAATGTTTTAACACAATTTGCAGTCAGTAAACTGCAGTGTCCTTCAGTAGGAGATGAGGTTATGGAATACTGACCGACTTGGAGGACTCTAACGATCCAGAGGAGAGGGTGTCCCGACTGCTGCGGCTCTTGGAGCTGAGGTGCGGTGAAGAGGACGGCGAGTCATCGATGTACGGCAGGATGTCGTGGTGCCTCCGCTGCTCCTCTGCGCGGTCTGCATCGTAACCGTACGTGGGAGGGGTTCCGGTGAAATGGCCATCTGTGACAGGAGAAAACAAGAAACTTTCATTTAATCACTTTTAACTCAGACATCTAGACATCTTTTGCAAATCCCCAAACTCAGGCCAGCTGCGAAACTTTCAGCACGGCATTCGATTTTAAAAGGGGCAAAGTTAGGGAGATACAAAACTGACATTTGGTGATGCTAAACAGTGTACTTGTACTGCCTCAGTAAGTTCAATCTATCGGTAAAGGTTCTCAGCCATCCAGGTCATGGTAATCAGAAGTGCTATATCGTAGGCAACTGGACTTGCTTGCGTTTCTTGAAGACGTTTCGCCTCTCATCCAAGAAGCTTCTTCAGTTCAATTTAGCAAACATCCATTAGAATGCAAAGAATGCTTCACCTGCAAAATGACCATTTGTATATTGATTACTTACTGCGTGTTTCCTTAAATTCATGAAGGAAACTGTTTTTCTCACATGCCTCCGTGGTGAACGGAGAATCCAAAAAAGGAGAACATTCTTTATGAATTGAAGTTAACAGGTACTGTGTTTAACAACAGCAAAAATATACACACAAATTATGTACTTCCCAAACGCATGACTTTTTGCTTAACCTTACTGTTTAACCTCTGAACTTTTGTTTGGCATGCATTTTTATTTATCCTAGTTATCTGGGATCAGTAAGACCCAAAAAGTATAAATAAAAAATTGAATATTGTCAACGATAATTAAGTCCCAATGTCCTCAAACAAGACAATAATAAAGCCTTAATGTCTTCAGACTAGTACTTTCTAATTAACAGCATCTTATCTTTTTACTGTTGCTAGATTTGGTCAAATTTGTTGTCATATCAAACTATAAACATTATTTATCATAAATAAACAAGTTTCAACCATTAAATGTGATCATGTTTGGTACCTTGTCCACTTTTGTGTCAGGATCGGCTGCAGACTGACTTGGTGGAGATGGCTGCCATCTTGTTTTTACATGGATTAGTTTAATGTGCTCTTACTACCACTGGATGGCACAAAGAAGTGTCCATGAATGAGGACAACAGGTCTAAGTTAAGCAGAATGAAATATAAAGGTCAAGTAAACCCAAAATGTGATGTCCTCATATGAGGACACACAGCCTCAGGAAGTCAAAACACTTCTGTACGAACAGTCTCATGCATGGATGAATAGTGGGGCTGGGCACACTCATGGTGCACTAGTCCTATTAGGGATGTGCATTACTATTCAACTCTTTGATTAAATATGCTACCCTCGCTAGTGGCATGAGAAATACTGTTATTCTTATTATTAATATGATAATAATACTTTCCCTAAAGGATACTGTTTTCAATAAATGTTGGTGACTTTCATTTCGTGAGCTGCTGTTATGTTTTACAGAAAAATGTGCAGTGTACATAAGGCAAAGTGCTACACATTTCAGCAGCATTTAAAATATGACTTGATTATTAAGTGTGATTAAAGATTTCAAATAGCTCTTAGAAAAAGTGCAATATTTTTTCATACAATATTTAATCTTATAGATAATACTGTGCTCATTTTTGAGTGTTTTCTTAGTTTTAATCTAGTCGACTAGTCTAAGTTTAAGGACAGGGACATGAGTCATTGGGAACATCCTTGACTCATAAGCAGAAGTATTTTATATCGTAACATTTTAGCGAAAATGCATGTGTTAGGGAAGAACTAAGCATAAAACTGGATAAGTGAGACTTGGATTATACTGCACAGGCTGTGTAAGAGTTTGTAAATTAATGTTTTGATATGTTTTTGCTGTTGTTAAATGCAGACTCCACTCAATTAAAGAATGCTTGCCTTTTTGGATTCTTCGTTCACCATGGAGGCATGCCAGAAAAACAAGGATTTCACTACAAACACAAGGTAACACGCTGTATTTGATATACATGTGGTCATTTTACAGGTGGGTGAAGTATTCCTCTGATGTCACCTGTGCCTTTGCAATGCACACTGGGTAGATCCATGTCTTACATTCGCTGGTTGGCCTCTCAGAAGGTTGTCATGCATTGCAGAGTTAATTTTCACCACTAATTAATGCGGTTGTAGAAACTGGGGCACACAAAATGAGTTCCCCCCTGCATCTTTGTTCAGGCACTCATACAAAAACATAAAGCTCCGAGAGGAAGCACTTGAAGAGGCCGACTACAAACTGGGTCAAGGTTCAAATAATTTCAACAGGAGTGCAGCATCTCCGGGGAAATTTTCAGCAACCTCCCACTGACCTGCTTCTGCGGTGGGCGCTATCACTTTTTCTTTGTGGGAAAATAACAGCTCGGGCAGCACAAAGTGGGTTTGCGTATGATTATGTGCGCTGCCCTTTACAAGGAGAGGTGGGAGAGACAGGAAGAGCTATAAATAAAGGTCAGGGAGCGAACAAACTACAATTTGACTACAAATGACTTTGCTTTAAGACGTCACACTCGGTGAGGTGATGCATTCCATTCGAGTTCAAGTTGTAGCTTCCAACGAACATGCTTTGGTGAGTTAAGACTGTTCAGCTTCCAGGAGGAGACAGTCAGCGGTTTGGGGAATCTGGTGCGTAACAGCTGAGGGGAAGACATCATGCATCTGAAATGCAACAGAAGACCTTTTGCTCATCTCCTCCCACTCCTACATTCAACAGAGCCGCACTTCTCGGAGAGCTGGCCGTGCCTCCTCTGTGCTGACTCACACTAATAACACGCCAGGGCACTTTCTGGAGTCAAACACACAAACACGCAGAATACACGCCAGTTTGCACCATTTATAAGCACTCTGCAGCCTAGAACACACAGCTACTTAAGCAGTTTGTGCCCCTGTTGCCTCTACAGTCTCCCTTTGATTGTGTTTAATGAATCTCCGGCTTACACCAGCACAGACATATGCTCTTAAAGTCACAGGTCATCGCGTGAGCAAAAAAGAGGCAGAAAGAACAATGCCAGAGTGTCCAGGGCTCGTCTGACCTTCAGCCCACCCACTGCTCGCTCCGCGTACTCGCTGCCGCCTGTGGGCGGGTGCTGCCCACTGTGCCTGATTCGACCAGCGGCATCCTGCCAGGCAAAGACCAACATAGAGGCTCTGTGTGTGTGTGTGTTTGTGTGCAAACAGTCTCTTTGCACAATGCCAAACCACGCAACAAACAAAACTGAGTAGCTTACTTCATTCATTTTTAGGTCTTAGTATGAGCCTCTGCTGCTATTTTACAACCCTTACACATAAGCTGTTATTTATATATTTCATCATTTCCATAGACTCCTGCTTAATGTGTTGTTGTGTTCATAACACCTTCCTTTATCCTCTCCTTCAGCCTTTTCTTTGTTGTGTCCTCTAATATCTTGCAGTGTGATGACTGAATTGCCCTGTAGTATCATTTTAGGTTAGATTTTATTAGGGCTGCCGTCCAATAGTTGACCAAAAGTTAGTCGACCAGAAAGGTCATTTGTCGGCAAGATTTCATTGGTTGATTAGTCACAAAAAAAAAGAAAAAAGAAAAAAGTGAAGCTCTATTAGGAGCTGCACCTTGTCAAAATAAATCAAACCCTATGCGACTGGACCATGTGGGAATTTAATTTGAAAGGACAGACACAGGAAGTGGCCACGCTCAACAGTCAGACAGGGGTCACGTTAATTCAAAGCACTGGTACTGCTGTTATTCC
>JAPZEB010000011.1:11962487-11976873 GCA_029783705.1 Chaetodon striatus | reverse complement strand
GTTTAGTCTTAAAAGTGGAGACGGTGTCTGCCTCCCGGACTGAAACAGTACACAGACGCATGTTGTAGGTTATTGCTCAGAGCAGTTAAACAACTTGTTGACAAGTGTTTTGTCCCAGGCTTGTTTCTGCACCAGTACATCCCCTAAAACTGCTAGAATATTTCTTCACCTGACTAATGCAACTAAATACCGACTAACCTTGGTCACGATACATGGACAGCAGCTAATGCTTACAACCTAATACCATGTTACAATTACATACGAGCAAAACACTGACATGCCGCATGTGAATTAATAAAAAAAATTATTGCTATCAATCGAACATTTACCTTCTTCCTTCATTGTTCTGCATACATGACGTCAACTCAGCAACTCCTGTACCAACTTCATTTAACTTATAGTGTTGTTGTTGTGACTGGAGGGGGCGTTATGCAGGAGACTTTTGTCCTTAGGTTCATTATAAGAAAGATTTTACATTGCATTTGAATACATTTTTTGCTATACCACCATTATTACAACCAATTTTATTGCAATTTGTTAACTGCTGGATTTATACTGTATGTCTATATACGCAGGATATGCCTATATATGTGTAGTGCTGTTTGCAAAGTACTAAAGAATCTGTTTCTGCTAAGTGAACATATGGCTTTTGTGCGATTAACTGCTCAACCTGAAATAGCAGTAAGTAAGAGAGGGCATGACCTTTAGATATGAAAAGAGTAGGTATTGTTAGGTACTTAGTGACGACGCTTACGTGCGCAAAATATTCAATTTTTTGTCCTTATTCTGAAAAAGACAAGATTCCTACTAAGCTGTTTACCTGGCTAAAATGAATATTTCACAAATATTCCCGTTTAGATGCAGCCATACATGAAAACAGGAATATTCTCATTTACATGCACTCTGATTAACATATCGTTGTAATGTCAAAATACAGAAACGTGGAATGGCTGTTGCTTGTTTTTCACCCATGGCAGACCATGCAAGCACATAGTCCCTCTTTCATTCCTTCAACACCTTCTTAAAAAGGCTGGCGTTGTGATTTTTGTGCATATCAGATATCCAAGTCTTTCATGGTGTTTAAAAGTAGGTGTGTTTCTCCTTCCTACCAGAAATGTGGGCATTTGTTCTGGACATACATCTCTACCCAACAGCCTTGTAAACGATTTGCTACAACGCAGAGAGCTGACTGTAAACAAGCATGATGCTGCCGTAAAAACACCACTGAAACTCATTCTGAATGCGCTGTACACATGTCCAAAAAATTGCTCCTAAAATCGCAATAATACCAGCATATCCCACATGTCTTAATTGTAAAATGCTACATTCGCAAAAAGCACAATTTCAGAATATCCAAACAGAATATGCTGTTTACGTGACCCGTATTAAATTCAGAATAAAAGTGGAATGTTAGTGTGCGTGCAAACATACCCACCGTGGCATATTCAGATACACACACCTCTTTGAACACATGCAGTTGGAGCATTTCCTACACTTCAAACACATGTCTACAAAGACAACAGAGATACTGTCAGTGTGTTAAAAGGTGAGAAACTGGAGAAGGGGGTCAAAAGTTCAATTTCTCTTTTTACTTTCCCCCCACAGAGTGTTGTGTGTTGCTTTTACAGGAGTAGAAGAACAAGTCTAGCCCCCCCTCACTGTAGAAATCAGTGGAAAATTTGCTCGTAAAATCTGTCTCGTACTAAACTACTAAACAACTTGAGACAGAAAAAGCGTCAGGCAAAACAAGGAAGGAAGGAGGGTTGACAGAAAGTTAGTGAGAGAAAAACAGAGATGAGAGGAGATAGGAGCCTCTCAGAAGCATTAAGTACTCAGAGAGAGACGGTGAGGGAGGCGGTGTGAGTTAGAGTCTTTCTTCTCTGGCGCCTCGAGGGAGGAATGATATATTCAATTTGGGTTAAAAGAATGCGTTTAGAAAGGAAACACTACGACGGGCCCGGAGTGCATGCAAGACACGCATTAGAGGATTAATGCCTTTTCTGTGTTTCTCTGCTGGATGGTAATTGAGAGATTCAGGAGTGGAGCTTTTACTGAGCCAGATCAAGGCTACAAGCTGTCAATGAAAACTACAAACATGGCCACGAGGGCAGCTGACTGTCACTCAAAACTGCTGAAAAAAACACAACCTACTCAGGAGGAAAGAGCACGTTTCCTCCTTGGCTTCATCCCAATCTTTACTTCTTCATCGTCACCTCTGATTCTTTACTCCACTCGCTTCCCTCCCCTCCGCCTTTTCAATCACACCTCTCTCTGTTTCTCCGACCTCCTTATATCTCCAACTTAATCATTTCATTGCTCTCCTCGGACTCTCCTCCACTTTCATCCCTCCCTTCTTTCTCTCCGCGGTGGTGACTGACTTCGAGGTGCCACTTACATGGCTCGCTAATGTAACATTAGCCTGCTTATGTAACGAGACACTAAGCAGGGGAGGGCACGGCACCGCAGGTTGTAGGGCTGCTCATATGTATGCATGGGTGTACGCCCACGGGTGTCATTTAACTATAGTACATTATGAGAGAGCAGCAGAGCATATAAGCACTTTTAAAGCTTCAGTTGCTACAGGCAATCAAAAAGTTAATATTGGCTTAGCTCGACTGTAACAAATGATTTGACACAAATAATTCAAAAACAAGCGGTGAATTTGTGATAAGCTGTAACCTATTGGATTCTGTGTAACTAAATAAAGAGCTGAAGTGAAACCAAAACGTCCAGATTGTACTGCAGGAGCTAGAAAACCTCGAAATCAAGTTGTTAAGAACACAAATTCCCAAGAGTACAACATAACATTGCTCAGCTATATGTCATGCTGGGTTCTCCATTTGTCTAACTGGGATTGGTACCTTACAGAACATAGATATAATAGTGTTTTGTTCTTAGTATTTCTGTTTTCAGCAGCATTAAAGAGGTTAAACATAGGTGGATAATATGAATGGACAGGTAGATGATTACTTGGAAAAAAGAAAATGTGGTTGGATATCATGCATCAGGGAAAAACAGTAACAATGTGTTTTTTCAATGCAAACAAATGTCCATCCATCCATCTATTTTCATCTGCTTATCCAGGCTGGGTCGCGGTGGCAGCAGGCCAAGCAACACACCCCATATGTCCTTCTGCCTAGCAACTCTTTCCACCTCCTCCTGGGGGACCCCGAGGTGTTCCCAGGCCACATGAGATATGTAATCCCTCCAGCGTGTTCTGGGTCTGCACCGGAGCCTCCTACCAGTGGGACGTGCAAGGAACACCTCTAACAGGAGGCGCCCAGGAGGCGTCCTGATCAGATGCCCGAACCACCTCACCTGACCTTTTTCAACACAAAGGAGCAGCGGCTCTACTCCGGATGTCCGCGCTCCTTATCCTGTCTCTAAGGCTGAGCCCAGCCACCCTATGGAGGAAACTCACTTTGGCCCCGAAATGAATGAAACAAATGTGTGAAAATTCAAAGCAGATACTTTATACTTCCTACAGAGTGTTGCAAGAATGAGTCCTAAAACCAGCAAATGAGTTAGCATTTTACACTCCCAGTTTCCTTGTCTCAAACTCAGTGGCTTTTTGGTCAGATGCCTGAAATAAGGTCTGTGATTAACACAAGCTAATGATACTTTCACTTTTCTTCTACAACATAAAATAGGTCAGTAAATGCCCCACTCATTAATTTTGAAGCTTTTACGTGTCTTAAAAGAGGCAGTTGCAAACAGGTGGCTTAATAAGAAAAAAAGCCAAAAAGCTATCATGAAGAACACTGCTTAACAGCTTTGTTGTGGTAGCGACCGTAGTGTCGTTCATTTACAGCCTAACGTTAGCTTTCTACTGGTGATTGCATTCACTTCTTCAAAAAGGTGTAAAAGTGGTGTCCATTTGAAGATTATCTTGCTGAACAAAACACAGGTATCATAAATTCTTGTTTGCCACAGAGCTTATTTTTTGTAATATTCCAAAAGGTACTGGTAAAACTGCATTGACCTACAAAAAAACATCATCTCTCTACTACGCTATTATCTAAGAGTATGGATTGTAAACTGCAGCGACATGTTTCTTTTTTCAAACAGACTGAGGAAAGAAATGATTATTGAGTTACAGTAAATGGGACTTTAGCTTTCTCCACAAATCATGACTTGTCAAGCCCAAGCCCCAGAGGAACAGCTCGGGCTTTGAAGCCAATTTGATATAGTGGCCAAACCATGGAATTACATCTTCCGGGTCCTTCATGTGATGCCATTGGGCCCAATAAGACTTTTCCCCCATGGAATAACTTTGTGAAAGAAACATCTGTAAATCAGTTTCTTGAGTGACATGATAGCATTTCAAAGGTCCAGAAGAGCTGCACCATTAAATCGTTTTGTCCTTATTCAAGTTAGCAGAGGGCTAAACCACAGGGTAGCCGCTCTCTAGTGCGCTTGCTCTATGGGCCCAACGATGCAGGAGATCAGGGTAATTTTATACCCAGGAAGTCAATCTTTTTTTGGGCTTCATGCGCTACTGAACGCCTTTCATAGGAATGAACGGGGCCCCACCTCCAAAGCTGTATCCAGTTCTCTCTATACGTCCATGGTCATGCCTGTCGTTACAACCCAGGAACCTGAGTGAAAGTCTGCTACCGGCTAAGTGAGTCAAGGTAACAGCTTTGCTGCTGAGCTGGACTAATAATACAAACTGTACATCAGGAGTGTGTGACACAGTGAGGGGAAACATGATGAAAGCACAGCAGATCCATGCACTCATTCACACAAAGGCACATTTCCCCGCGGAGTGTGGGCGCCCTCAAACTCTGGAAACGACCTCCTTTGGTGTGTGAGTGTGTGTGTGTGTGTGAGTGTACAAAGTGACTGGGAGGGCATAGCAGGTGGGGGGTGGGGCAGCTGCTGGTGGAAATGGTGCACAGCTGCAGCACTGCACAGTTTCTCGACCAACAGACAGATGTGCAAAGAGCCGCAGTCCCACATGCTTATTACCTACCAAGGACAAGGCAGGGGAGACACACACACACACACATAAAGACACACTCACACACACACACATGCTTGCGCAAACATGACCTCATACAGAGCCAAATGCACCACAAGGACACATGAATGCCATCTATCAGCGCTGGGCAACTGTACTCCACACACACACTCAGGCCAGATGTGCACGTTTGAACCAGCCGCCCAACAACAATTTTAAAATGGCAACTTCCTCATCAACACACAGACATACAGAGACGTTAAACTCCATATGACCCAAAAAAAGGCAGACAGAGATGTATAAGTACAGAGGAAGAACAAAGGAGTCATTTTCATCGTCATCCCTGAGCTGTGTGTGTGACGATGAATCAGGCCTGTCTCACCACTCTGTGTATGTGTGTGTGTGTGTGATATACTCATGTTGTCCAATACAGCAATGCAGTGGAGCAAAGTGAAAATGCTGCTTCTCTAACTAAAGCCCCAAAGTCCTGCTGCCCTTGAATCCAAACACTTTCAGTCTGAAAACCCTTGATTTAGCTTTAACATCAAAAAACTTCAGGATTAGTACAAACTACAGGCTGTGAGTCAGATTCAAAATAAAATATAATTTTCCTGAAGACAGGATTTAATACAGGGCTGTTGGGCTGCATTAGCTTTAGCTTGGTGTGCCTAATAAACTGGCAGCTAAGGGCATTTGGCAGAGGTGGGACCAAGTCAATGTTTGCAAGTCACAAGCAAGTCTTAAGTCTTATCACTCAAGTCCCAAACAAGTCATAATATGCTCTTCACCAAATGATATGCCATTTTAACAACAGAGCAGGCTTCTAATGTTAGCTAAGCATTTAGCATAGCGTTAGCTAGCTAAGCATTAGCTTGCTTAACATCAGTCTGGACTTACCATTCTCTGTGCAGCTTCAGATGTTGAATAAAGTTGGAAGTTGTTGCACCTTTGTCTGTTATTTTCAACCTGCAAGTTTTGCATACTGCAGTTTTTTTTAATCGTTGAACATAGCGTAGTTGTTGTACGCAAACAAAATTATCTTTGGTATCACTTTTTCTAACTGGCGCTCAGTAGGCCTAACAAGATGTTAGGTCATCATAGTTCTAGTTTTCATTCATTCACTTCCTGCCCCTGTGTGTTTTCCCTCCCTTTTGACAGCTTCACCTGTGTCTGATTGTCTGTCCCACCCTGATTAGCCTCACCTGTGCCATGTTCCCCTCACCACAGTATTTAGTGTGTGTCTTGTTGTCTCTCGGTGCCAGTTTGTCTTAGCTCCATGTGTGTCTGGTTCTCCAGCCATTTTGTTTCCCTGTGTCCTTTTCTTGTTTTTTTTTTTTTTTTTAATTTCGCGTGTTGCTTGACTCTGCCTCTGTCGCATCCATATTGGATTTGTTTGCCTCCAGTGACCGTCGGTCTGTATACAGAGCTTACCTTTTGACCAATAAAGACTGTTAGTTTATCCAAACTGTCTCCTGAGTCGTGTGTTTGAGTCCACTCTCACCTGGTTCACCAGCTGTGACAGACTGGATGTTGTACTGGTTCAAACAAAGTGGATCTTGGGAATTACGTGTCCGTTTGTTGGGATTAATAGTGTTCACTTAAGCTGATTCAGGATATTATGGAAATGAATTGATTCGAGATACGCTTTTTAAATAACATACTTGTTAATCTGTGGGTAAAGTCACAAGGCTCAAGTCCAAGTGAAGTCACAAGTCCTATTTGTTAAAGTCAAAAGCAAGTTGCAAGTCTTTTTGATCTTTTCGATTCTAGTCTAAAGTCATCGAATTCGTGACTCAAGTCTGTCTCCGGTCAAAGTCCACTTCTCTGGTATTTGGTTCTTGATCTCATTATGCTGAAGTGTGATGCAGACACAAACATCTGTGCAAATAATTTCCCACTCAAACAAACACACACATATGGGTTGCTTTCAAATGAAATCCCATTCACAATATGACCCAGACTAACTCTGGAGGTGGTCTGCCACGTCTGATCACAGTCCAGGTGTGAAATTACACCTTGCACTCTCATGGGTTTCCTCCTGTCCTTTCCCAGACGCACACATCACATTTTAAGGCCAGCGTCTGTCTTTAAATGCACTCCCATTTTTGATGATCATATTAACATGTTTTTCCTGGGAGTGTTTTAATCTCTCCTGAACAAAACTGTTACTTTTTGTCATTTCCTGAGAGCAAATAAAAACTCAATTATCTCCCGAAACTCTCCATCACCACTGAACCATCTGTTCCCATGAACATCAGAAACACTGCCTGAGAAAATGACAGAATTAGGGTACCACAGAGGGAGACAGGAGAACAAAGAGTTACATGGATAGAGTGGTGGAGCGAGAAGACGTAACCATTTGTGAAGTATTGATCCAGACATCTTTCAGCATGGTTCTCTGACTGTGCTGCATGTCCGCTGTGTGTCTGAGCCATTATGCAACCGAGCAACAGCATTACTTTGATTAGACCAGCCAGTTGTTAATTAAAGAGAAGCTGAACTCAGCTCAATCTCATGTTGTTTTCAGCAGCACTGGGGCCAGAGGACAAAGCAGGGGCGGAGCAGGGGGGTGGCATCTGGGTCTCCAGCACTAAAGCAACCTAATATAATTGAGTAAGTCTTCTTCTGTTGGCCTAATATTCAATTTTAGAGTGTTGAAAACCACATTTACTGGTTGGGTGTCTTTGATTTACAGTCAGAGCAGCCCAGGTTATTATGGCATGGATTTAAATGTAGCAGATGTAAGAAATATGACACAAGAGGGTGTGCTTTAACGTCAATGTGGCACAACAGTGATGCGGTCCGGACGTAGGCGCTTGCCTAGGTTTAAATTTGAGTTAATAATCACATTAGGAAACCCTTAACTCTCTCACTCTTTCATTTTAAATCAGTAATATTGTAAGGTGAAGAAGAAGAGCTCACTTTATTTCCTCCTCCTAATGTCAACATCAGTCGATCTTATTTGTACATCTCCTCACATACAGGTTACTGCAACTAAAAGAGCTGCACATATGACTGACAAGCTGATGATAATACTCGCTGCATTAAGCCAAGATGAGATTCAAACGTAGCGGCATAGGGTGTTCAAGAAAACTTACATGACACAGGGGCAAACACATAACAGTCACACATCAACACGGGCTGATGGACAGAGGTAAACAAACAAGAAACACAAACACACATAGGATTCGTACAGAGCAGACGAGATGACGCTAGAAGTAAAAATATACAGATTTCGGTGTTTCTGATTTACTGCATTTAGTCTTTTGCTTGTACTTTAACTCAACTCTGGCCTGTCTTACCAAACCCGCTCTCACAGCTTACTCAGAGATGGATGGAGGCCGTCAAACAGGCACAGCAAGTCTCAAAACAGAGCAGCTGCACTTAAAACTCCAAAACACAGAGTATAATGCTTGCAGCTACGTTGCTTGGTTTTGTCACTTGTTTAATAGTAGAGCAGGCGAATAAGTTTAAAAGCTGATCTACAAAGCACAGAGCAGAGTGTAGATAACAAGAATGCACATATGTATTTGTTAATATGAGATTTGTCCTCTGGATTTAACAGCCATATTGTCAGCCTTGTTGTTCTGTTCAAATGAGCGCTCACATCAGCGTGCTGCTGGAATAAACACTCTCAGCACACACACACAAACACACACACAGATGATGCTCTCGGGGAGGTAAGCAGGGCAGCAGTGTCTCTAGACAATGCCGTGCAGAGTGCATGATGTTGTGAATCACATTACAGACTCTGTCAAGTCCCATGCAAACACACAAAAACAAGCGTAAGTGAAAAAGCTGTTGAAACACAACATCCCACTTTCAGTTTCTCCGTTGTTGTCTGTAGACGCTAACTGAACAGATTGTTTACCACATGTTCAGTGCTGTGTGTATGAATAAATCATAGACTGTATAAATATAATGGATATAGCCACCATGACGTCACCCACTGGTTTGTAGTTTGGCATTTTGGACGTCGCAATCTTGGATTTGTGGAGCCAAAAGTGACCATATTTGGACGGGTGGAGCTGTGGGAAAGTGAAGGGTAGATCTGACTCATGGACTATGGTGAGGCCTCACAGACAGCCTGTCGCTCAAAGCAGCCGTGTACTTAATTATACATAACTGTCAGCCTTCATAAGAGAGTAATATAAAATTCATCCCGTTTACAGTTGTCATGAAGGGGAAATAAGCTATGGAGACAGTACCTGGCTGTAAACATGTTTGTCTCTGCTGCAGAGTTGGGCATTTTAATATGGGGGTCAATGGGGATTGACTTGCTTTTAGAACCAAGCCTCAAGTGGCCATTTGAGAAACTGCAGTTTCTGGCACTTGTGGGTCGGCTTTATTTTTCAGCCCCGGAGATTAATGCTTGGTATAACAACACAATCTCACTCCGATCTCGTCACATATTGACGTGCTTGATCATGGATTTTCCACGTCCACATACGACGTGCAAGGTACCATGGGTGCGTTGTTTGTCGACGTTCAGGGACGCCGTGTCAAGTTCTGCCTGTTACATGCATCTTCTTCTCACAAGATACACTTCCTTTTTTTTTAGAGGAAATTCAACCTTTACATACAGTCTCTTTTAAAATAAACGTACTACGTTGATACAACACCACAAACTGACGTTTTTTTCCTTCAACGACAAACACACATGGTTGGGTTTAGGAAAAAAGAACAGGGTTTGGTTTTAGAATCTTACGGGACACGAACACCACTTTCTCGGGTGAAAGTTTTTGTCTTTGTCCTGCCACGTTTTCCCCTGACACCACCGGGTGTCATTAAACTACTACAGCAACTGGCGGCGTATCATGCCGATGTTATAGGACGGCTTTTTTCCTTTCTGACACAGCAAGTCACTGCCCAAGCGCCGGATTTCGATGACTTCAAAGTGAGACCAGGCTTGCTGTAAGTAAGTGGTGCACCTGGACGGGTTACACGTAAATGTTGCTTTCACACCACCGCCCTGTAACTCGCCGTCTCCAGTCATTTAAATAAGGGGTAGTTGGCAGAGGGGAAGACAAATCCTGAAACAGCCACAGGATCTAAGATGGAGCCATACCATTGCTACCACTGAATAAAATCTCTAGCAGCTGTTGAGTTTATGCAAACAAAGTTCTGAGATTGAACTTGATCGATATGCAGTTAACTGGAGGCTAACTTTGTCTAGACAAGCCATGTTCAGTCCTGAAAGAAACTATGGTTGTTTTCTTAGGGAGAAAGCCACTCATATCAAAACAGTTAATCAGAAAAGATACATAAACATAGTAAAACAGAAAAAGAAAGAAAAACGGAGAAGAGGATTTGGCCTTTGAAAATATCATCACCAACTGCTTCCATCTGTAGCTGAGTATGCTGTTAACCTCTTCAGAGGCAAATAAGATAAATCCTCACCAGACAGATACAATGACTCATAAGATGTGTCTGAGTTAATATTACTCCTACACACACACAAATACAGACAAGCAAGAACCACTACTACAGCCACAAAAACAGATCTGATCTGACACTGTCTGCTTTGTGGGTGTTGAAATGTTTAAGTGGGGGGTGATTATTTTCATGTTTTATGAAGCTTTTGTCAGCTTTCTTTCTTTGTCTGGGTTTGATTTTAAGATCAAGGCTCTGCTGTTTCCCCTGTTATTACATGCTGCGTGAATGCCACAATGCAAAGTGACCACTTGTGAACGTGTGTGTGAATCTGAAATCTGCGAATGATCTGTAAAGCATACACATGGACCACCCAACCACCAAAACGCTTCCATAAATGACCAACTGAATGGACGATGTAGGAAAATGTAGTGTACTGTGTGTGCACAAAGAACAAAGAGAAACACACATACATAGAGACTGTAGACACAAACCGTCATCACCACACACACATTCACTAAATCACACTGGCTGAGGTGGCCTCAGACAGACTCTCTGTCTCTGCTGTACATGAATATTTCAAGATGGGAGGCCAAAAAAAATGTGGTCAGTTTTCAGGTATTCATCAAGAAAGAAGGCTTGTGAACCCAAAACCACACACACACACTCCGTCATGACTGATTCCTCAGCATGTCATTTACATGTGCTCCTATTACCCCCTATCTGCCAACAATAGCAACCTACATACAACGCTACAGGAGACCTGTCTTACTGACAATAAGCAGAAACAGATAGCACAGAGCTACTGTTGGGATATCAGTGGGATACAGAGGCCAGGGCCCCTAAACACACACACACAGAAGTGTCTGACCCAAATTCTGAATGTCCGACTGGGAGGGTAGGGGATAAAGTGTGTGTCTGAGTAGGTGCCATTAGACTTGTCAGCCAGGCTGTGTAAGGATACATGCAGGGAGTTCAATTGTGCGCCTGGAAACAATTAACCCAAATTAGTGACAGAAGTGTAAGGACATGCAGTATTTATACTTGTGGTTTAGTGAGTAACACTTCAGTCTCAGAGCGCTACAAAGAGCAGCTCAGCACAGTTTCCACTACACCACTACTACACAGCAGGAAAAGAAGCATTTACAAATCTTCATCAAGGCTTGATAGCTTTCATCAGACCAGCTCCCCAGACAGACATCAATTTAGTTTTGTTTTTCCGATTAACTTAACAGTTGGTCTAGGAAACAATGTTAATGTTATTGTCAGGTTATAAATTGCTTTTAAAGTCATGCTGAGAGTTACAGCAACATGTTGTTTTCCACTGTATTATGATACACTGTGCATGATGTCAACACATACACAACAGCTACTACTGCACACTTGCTACTGGCAACAGGAAGTAAACAAACTTTTACAGAGGTTACATTCATGCATTGAAAACATGAAGACATGCAGTCCTACATGTCCTCCATTTGTGTTATGTTTTTACATGTGGTTTCAAACTTTGTGGGCCCACGGCCAAAGCCAAAATCTCAAGGCACACTTGTATTTACATCTGTGCACAATAGCTTCTATAACGTGTGTTGTAGAGAATATACACCATTTGAGAACCGCTGTTCTCTTCAGTCTCAGAACCCATCAACTATTGTTTGATGACAATAAGCTTCTGGCAGCAACGTCCAATATTTCAAGACATTCAGCGTAGCCAGAGTTTATCCGGACCAAGACTTCCTCTTCCATGCAGCACTCAGAGTTTACAGTTCAATTAGCAACGTGAGACGGGTCCACACAACATTTCAGCTAATTTCTATAAGTAGTTATCCGTATTAAATTTAAAAAAGGTAAGTAACCAGCCCAAACTTGATTAGTGGATACTACTCGGACGACAAACGGAAACCAGAATGCTTCCAATACCAAGTTTGGGGGCAGTTTGACAACCTGCTGTCTATCGTCGGGCCGTAGGAACCGCTACCACCAGTTTCTCTTCCATTGATTACCAACTGTTAACTTGTTGTCGTGACCACCAAAAAAGACCCACCTCTTAAATCATCTGATTGGCTAATGGAAAAAAAGAGGACGAAAAAAGAGATGACATCTGCTCTGAAGTTTTTTTAACTCAAGGAGTTCAGATTGCTCAGCCTAAAATGCCAGACACCTAAAGCACAGAAACACAAGCTGTGTCGCTACGCAAAAAACACAAGCAAAATGCTTCATTCTCAGTAAAAACAATTACAAAAAGGCGCCTCCAGCTGCTAAAACACTTTGTGTGATCAGGTCCTAAGAATACCAGGAGCAAATACAATAAAGTACAGTAGCACAGTTACAGGGGAAATGTTTCAGCTAGTGGGGCTAATTAAAACAACTTCACAGGCTACTGTTAAATGTGGGCAATTAAAGAGATGTCACATAAATGTAGTGGAGTAGAAGTAAAATAAAAAGGTAATAATCAAATAAAACTCTCTTAAAATGGTACTTAAGTAGAGTATTGAGTCTTCCACCTTTCTCACAACCACTGCTCAGCAATATAATTAGAAAATTAACACGTCAGTCGACAGGCACACACAAATTGACACACGGTTGTCAGTGCACTCAGCAAAACATTCGAGTGATCTCACACCCTCTTCAGCTGCGCTGGCCAAAGTAAGTAACCTTTTAGCACCGAGTCGTGAGCCCTTGGCAATGAGCCTGAGGCAATACTGAGTCAACCAGTGGTCAAGGACGGACAGAAAGGGAGAGAGGCAGAGAGGTGGAGAGGAGAGGGAGGGAAACCATTATCCATTGAGAAGTGAGACAAAGGGCGTCGGGGCCTCGTCACACTCGAGTGAGGACAAATAATAGCCCCCCCCCTCTCTTAAAAATGGGGCAAGACCCTCAAGTGACCCACTTTTTCACCGTTAGTAGACCAGCGATACTCCAACTGCACACCAAAACGATCACCAAGTCACCCATAACTGTGTGAGGCTGTAGGTGTGTGTGTGTGTGTGTGAGAAAGACGGAGGAAGATGTGTGTCGGCAGAGACAGGGAGGGGCGTGGGAAAGCAGCATGTGCTTCAGTTCATCTTCACCTCTCTCTGGATCTCAGCTGCGCTCTCTCCCCCCTTTCATATCTCTCTGATCACTGCAGCATCAGTCGGAAATGATCTACAGTTACGACTCGTGATTCTTTTCATCATTAAGCGCTATATTGTTTTGATTAATCAGTTAATTGTTTCATCTATAGAACGGCAGATAACTGCAGAGAGAGTCCCCACACGGTCCTTTCAGCCTGTTCCAGTCTGGTTGCTTTTGTGCCTCCTCAGCAACTTTTATCGCATTTATCTGTGCACCCTGAGAGCAACCTGAGAGCTACATTACCCATGAGAAAAAGATGGTGTGGAGAAATAATAAACAGGTAAGGCTGGGTGTGATTCAGCCTCTAATTGAAGCCATCAATAACACAGCACACAGGTCTCACAGCGATATCGGGGGGGGGCTGACAAGCTATCTGCGGTCCACACATTCTCTTTTATCACACACACTCTCTCTCTCTGAGGTCTGTAAAATGTACAGCTTTGTCAACTCTGTGATAACCTCATTGTCGTCTGAGGCTGGCTATTATCAGCTGCCCATTATGAGTCCATTTAGGACGGAGAGGTATTATTTCTGTTTAAGAACTCTGGCTGAATATTCTCGAAGGTTTTAGCCTTATTATTGAATCTGAGAAAATTAAAGAACATGTGGACTCACACAGAAGTATTCCCTCTCAATCATCACTTATGACCCACTAGAAGTGTGTGGCCATGTTTTCTGTCTTCACAGACTATGACCGCTGCCTATAGTTTCTTCTTATTATCAGCATTCGAGACATTTATGGGCCTGACCCCCACAGTGCTCAGGTGAGGTCGGCGCTTTATAAAAAGGTAGCGTCCAGGTGCCAGACTGTTAGCAGCAGGTATACAAGAGGCACAGCGCCGAAATAACGGAAATATGGTGAGGTGAAACAACAAACAAGAGTGAATCTTAGGACTTTTACTTTCATTTTCACTAGTGAGCCTGTTCACAAACAGT
>JAPZEB010000011.1:11898199-11917588 GCA_029783705.1 Chaetodon striatus | reverse complement strand
ACACAACAACACAAACAAACTAATTGAGATAGTGGTAGACCAGCAGCTCCTGTGTTCAGCTAGCTAGAATTACTGAATTCGTCGATGGATGAGAGTTTGATTAGAGTGTAGATGGAGATCTGAAGCCGTTAAAGGGCTGTCTGGGGCAAGGTTAATTGGTGAAAATATTCTCAAAAGCATACATTTCAACTTTTTTAGGTGGCTAAAATATGTTCTGTTGCTGCTCCTGTCCACAGCAGTAGATTATTTAGCTTCCATGGTTGTATTCCTGTGTGGTTCTCCAAACTGGGGGCATGCTGACCAGCATCTACTGTAGGAAATACACTGACTATGGATAAGATGGATAAGTAGCTCATATAACAGATCTGAATTATCTCTTTAATGTACAAAAAAAAGCAAAAAAGTAGGGGGTGGGGATGGGGGGAGGTGGAGGGCGGGGGGCGTACCCCGTGTGAAAACATAACGTAACTTAACAAATTACCTTGGATAGCTGCTGTCCGAACTCATCCAGCTTCTGCTGCAGTGGCGTGCGCTCCTGCTCTGTTGATGCCATCTCATCTCGGATTTTGCCAATCTCTGTGTTGCCACCTGTGGCCACCACCACACCAACAGCCTTACCAGCTGCAATGTTGGTGCCCTGTCAGGCAGAAGTGGAAAGCAGTTCGTAAAAAACAAAACATATTACACACTGAGCTTCTGGCCATGGGGGTAAAACTAGTTTAACAACTATTACGAGTGGTGTGACAGAGACACAGAGAGGAGGTTCAATATGCAGCAAGTGTCAACATGCAGCGAGTCAATACACTGCGTTCCTCAGCAAAGTTTAGAAACAGTGTAAACTGCCATGGGAGCAAATGTGACAATGTCGTTTGTAGATTAATGGACACCAGCTGTTCAGACATGCACTGTTATTGTATGTTCTCTTGCATGTACGAGACAGAAAAAGCAAAGATATAAATGGATAATTCATTATTTTACAAAAGTGCTGTCACTCTCAAAAAAGAAAATGGATGTGAAACGGGATGACGGGATTAAAAAACAATAGAGGGAATGAGTAGGAGGCTGACAGCAGAAGATTGTTGCTTTTATAGGTGTAGTCAGATGCCAAAAGAAAAAGTGTAAAACAATACTCAACAGACAACTAAAATCAGTGTGTGAGTCACTCACAGAAAAGAGCATGTTCTTCTTGTCCTGGTTGACAGCACGCGGGTCAGGCACAGGGTCAGTGTGTTTGATCACAGACACAGACTCTCCTGCGGGAAGCGGAAACAAATGATATGACAGAGGGAAGCAGTGAGAAAGTTTCTACACAGTCGAGAAAAGTGAGGCTTGGTTGACACTTTGGGCAGATATATGTGGAAGAGGCTTTGCAGCTGACTGAGCAGGCCTGACAATTATCAAATACTGCAATGCCACTGCCTTTCAAACCCCATATCTGATGTATCTGATGTGTGCTTGCACCATGTGTGTCTGTGCGTGAAAACAACTGTGCAAGGTCTGCACTGTTCTGATTAGAGTAAGGCAGGGAGCGTTTGACAAGCGGTATGGCCATGAATGGGGAAGGGGAGAGAGGAGAAAATAGCTGAAACACTAAAATATCCCACGGAATTTGCTACCAATTAAGGCAGCAGAGAAAGACAAGCGACTTAAGGACTTGATTCATGTAAACCTCTTCTCTCGTGCACTATCCATCCTTCGATATTCTAGCCTTCTAATCTTTTCCATCAACACTGCTGTCCAATTATCTATCCACAGATTCATCCATTTACTTTTCTTCTCATCCGCATCACACTCACTTCTTTTTGTTTTAGTAGTGACTGAGCAGCCATGACAACAGAGTATAATGAGGGCATGTGCGTCAAAACCAAGAGGAAGTTGCTTATTCTTGCTCTGTGTCTGGGTTGATCAAAAGAAGTGAGTCTGTTGCTGAGGAAAGCCAAGAAATATGTGCAAGTAATGCATGTACATATATTCATATGTAAGCTATATGGGACACATACAAAATGTATATGTGTATCATCCTCTGATCTAGAAAGAGTCATTTGCGCACTACTGTCATTCAGGCTGGACTAGTCTAACTCCCTTTTCTTAAGCAATCATTTCCCATTTACAATTAGTTTAAAACACTGCTGCCCGGTTATGAACGAGGTCCAAGAAACAAGACCACATCACCTCTTTCCTTGCATCCTTACACGGCTTGAATTGAGGATAAACCTGTCTACAAATCCCTCCATGGTCTCACCATATTTTTATTTAACTAGGAAGTCCAATTGAGATTGAAAATCTCTTTTACAAGGGAGACCTGGCCGAGATAGGAGCCAATCAAAACACGTTTAAATGCAATAAATACAATATATCACAAAAATACAACAACTAATCAAACATATTGGCCTCTCAAGAAAAACAAGCACACGTCTCTATCACCACATCCTTTATGATGCCCTTGAATCTATCAATGGACAAAGTGTTTCCATTTATAGATCTTTCTAAAGATTGTCCCATGTCCAAGGTACATAAAACCCAGGAAAACTGCCTTCTACAATGCACCTTGGACATATGTCAGAACTTCTCACCCCTTACAGCACCACCAGACCCCTAACATTCACCTAACGCTGCATGCTGGCTGTGCCCCGTTCCAGAAGAGCCCAAAAAAAAGGAGCCAGAGACAGGACTGTTGATGCTATTAGGATGCACCATAAGACCCTTTTTTGATCTCTGGCTTTTATTTGTGTTTCAACATTTTTCTATTTTTATCTGATTCCCTGGGTTAAACTCTGTTGAAATCATTTTAATTTCATTTTACACATCTATGCGCTTTCATGTGTCTTTGCTTATATGTGTATACATAAATGTCTGCCTTTGTGAAACACTTTGATGCAAACACTTTTTGGCTTTCAAAAGTGCTATATAAATTAAATAAACTTAAAATAATAATCATGTGTAAAGGGTGAAGGCACAGAGAGGGAAAAAATGAACAGACAAATAGGGTCTAAACAATTAAGAAATGGTTTTACCTGTAAGAATTGATTGGTCTACCCTCAGTGTTGTTGACTTGATAGAAGTCAGCCTGATGTCTGCAGGCACTTTATCACCAACTGTGGACAGAAACAACAAAGCACAGGAGACACTTAAGTACCTCTTTACAATTTAAAAGCATCTGTAAATGGCACGACTACAGGTGGATGGGTGCTTTGTACAACACAAGCAATAAAAGCAGTGAGTGATGTTCAGATTTGATCAAACACTTTATCCAGCCATTTAAATGCCCTGCATGTACAAAGGCACCTCTAAAAATAGAACATGTTATCATGAAAAGACAAATACTTTAAGATAAGTGCAATAAACAAACAAAAATCACCACACAGAGACGCTGCTGGAAATGAAATTAACTGCTGTGTTATCCCAACTCGTGTTCCTTGGGAGTGATAAAATAATCAAAGTAAAGTTATTTGTTGGAGAGGCTGCGGGAAAGTCATGCATTCAAAATTGTTAATGTTCCACTCATCTCCTGCACAGGACGCAAATAGATTGCTGCTCATTCTTTCCACTAACACATGGCTTTAGCAATCCCTAGTAAAACAAATGTAAAATGTAAATATACATCAAATTCCAAACACGTGTTTCCTCTGCAGAAAGCAGATAAGTACCACTGAAGTTGCTGACATTTATTAGCTTTGCTTAAAAGGGTATCAAACAGTTTTTACTCCTCTGTGTGATTTCACATGCAGTTTGGGTCAAATATGGGCAGGTAAAAAGTGCTGATAAAAAACCTTTCAGCTTTGTGGTTTGATTAAAGAAAAAAGTACTTCAAGTTTTCCATTATAAATTCCTTCTCTGGGATGGGACTGGAAATACAAACAGGCAATATATTATCTTTTGAAAGGTCAAATCGATGATGAAAGATCAAAAATAAAACCTGAGAAGATGTTATTAAAAGGAAACTGTACGGATCATAAAGGTCGTATAACTGTTATGTTTGTTTAATACTGTACTATTACAGTAAGACTATGGGCCAAGGGTCCCCATGGCACCCAAAATTGATGTCTGACGTTTTAATGAAATTCTAAAGCACGACAGAAAATGCCTCTGTTGCACCAAAGTGAAATATTACTTTCAGCTTACAGTGAGACATCACACAGCTTGAAAGGCTGAAGGTAGAAGCAATATAAAGCAATGACCCAGAGGCTCTTTAAGAGATCCACTTGTGGACAGTGGAGAGTGGTGACAGACATGTAAACCAACCCTTGGGCCTCTGCAGTGCCCTTCTGACTAGAGAGTTAGAGAGGGGGGAAGGACGAGAGGAGAGAAAGGGAAGGGGGGGATTAGATGAGTCCTGCAAAACACACGGCCAAAAATGGGAAAACTATTTTGATCAGTTGCAAACATGTGCTGCTGGATTTGGGGGAGGGGGAATGATAAAAACTTCTGTTTTAAGCAAGGAGAACCCGTTCACGTCACATGAGTTGAAATAGAAACAGTGTGACGCGATCTTTGGTACAAACTGTTCATTCATTCCCACAATTCTCATGAGTTTCTGACAGATTTAAGCAACTCCTACAGAGACTGAAATGGGGAATTTCTGCTCAACGACTAAAAGAAACAATAGAACAAAAACATCACTGTATTGTTTCACATCTTTTTGATACTACACCAATTATTCAAAAATCAGTGTCATTACTGTAAATGCACTGTAACATGAAGTGATGCTGAACTCACGGTGAGTGATAATGCTCTCGGACTATGCTAGCTCCACTACCAAATTTGGTCCTCCACTTGACTAGAGGCTGTCAAAGGCACTTCATCATAACCTTCTTGCCTTCAAACTAAGAGATGACCAAGCATAGCATGAGTGAGGATGTAAAGGAGTTGATGGAAATATTAAAGACTCAAAGTCCTCTGGGAAGGTTCCTACAAAATCTCACTAATTAGAAAAACTCCCCCTCATTTGCCACTCACTGGTGTATACTGGGAATAAGGTCACAGCAAGTAGAATAGCCCACTTCCACAGGCACTGAGAATAGTTTGGCAGCAAGAAGAAATCAAAAGATCTATTAATTATTATGGCCTTTCAAATTAAACCCTTATCAATAACAAACATGGCTTATTTTCATAATCTTAAATCCCCCAAATATATTGTGTTCAGCATCACGAGAAACCCATTTATCCTGAGAATAACGACCCTATTACATTTCAAGAAGCAAATCATGCATTGGTCAATGATAAGTAGATAAACAAGCTACAATTATCATCGCCTCCAAAATTACTGTTACTGTTTATGATGCTGCTACAAGTCATTTTGCACATATTGAATAGTTATATTTAGAAATTTGCTGCAGTGACCCCAAACATGCAGCTGTCTCAACTTAAGAGAGACATTATCTTTCCTTTAATCTAGCATCATGTTTGCTTTTGCTCTTATTTTCCTGGGAAAGAGTGGACAGCCTCTGGGATAAGGACCTTTCTTCTGCCCATGTGAACAAAGGGTTTTATCTGTTTTGTCTGTTCCCTAGAGTGAGGGACAAGTATCAGTCTGCATACGCTTAAAGTGATAGCACCCCATCAGCCTGAAGAGACCCAAGTAGTCTTCATTCCCTATTCAGGGTGAAAATCCCCACCTTTCCTTGCTTAAAAATCCCTTCCCCATGCGGCTTAAAGTATGACCTTGACTGTTGTGATGAATCTAACAACAACCATACCAATGAAACAAAATCTTTTGGGTTTCAGTTACAGTGGAGAGTACACAGTATCCAACTATTCATCATGGGGGGGGGGGTCAGTGAAACTTTAAAGGTCTTAAGGGGGTTGTATGTTTTCTCCAGCATTGACTGGGACTCCCTGATGTGCTAGCACGTAGTCTGCAGCCTTCTGGGATCTTTCATGAGGTCCCCCAGCCCTCAAGGGTCTCTTCCACTTAGTTTATGAATGGAAAAATGATAAGATCAAACCTTAACATACACAGACACACATGATAATGTGAATATAATTTCTGTGTGTTCCAATACTGAAGCAATTACCTTGCAGGGGAAGGAAAGCAAATAGCGTGGACAACTGAAACACACAGTCTGCAGAGGACGGGTAGAGACAAATAGCTTGGGTGATGACAATAGACAGACTATCCTACACTCTAAAACACAAGAGGAAATCTGGCCATGTGGCCATCTGGAGCACAAATTATTTATCAAATTGAATCTGTACCCTTTCTAAACATTACATCCTGACTTGCCGTCACCTCCCCCCCCCAGGGCAGGACAACTATAATAGTGAACACTGCCTTAACACTGTGGTTAAGACAAAATCACAGGCCAGGAGCACAGAGGTGATCAGTCTCACATATAATACACAGTTACATGCAGCCAAAAAGAATGAATCAGTGGGAGAGAAAGAAAGTGGGAAGGAGTGGGAAGGGCACTTTTTTATTACTTATGCACAGGATGTTGTTACTACAAGGGTCAAGGCCATCACTGTGGCAACAGACCAAAAACCCCTTGTCCAAAACAGCATTGCACGGCAAAACAAAGGCAGCCCGAAAGGCAGCAAGGAAGCAAATCACTGTCACTGATGCCTCAATAGATTGCTGCCAGTAATAAAAAAAACAGCAGACTGACTTAGGAGTTTTTAATGAAACCTTGCCATACACAGGAGACAAAACAGTGAACGAATGGCTCAACTGAGAGACAGAGAGTCGATATGATGTAGGAAACACAAGCCAGAAACTGAGGGTATAACTGAAGACGACCAAGAAAACTAAGACCCCTCCTTGTAAAATGGTGCGATGCAAAAAAAAGAAAAGAAAAGGAAACTCTAAAACTGGAAAACAAAGCCTGGTCTCACCCCCAGATGATACGATGCAAAATGCACCCTTTAGCATCCATATGAGATGCACCAAGCTTGCAACCAACTCAAATGTAAAGCCATCTGTGTCATCATCATCAGACAGTCAGAGCAACGTACGCAGTATAGAGTGTGAGAAAGTCCATCAAGGGTGGGTGGGTCCAACAAGCACAGGACTTTGACCCCAGAGGCCGGTGTTCATGTAAAAGTCAGCATTGAGTTATTAGTCATGAGAGTCATTGCTCACTCAAGTGGACTAGCATGACTAGAGTTTCCCACAATCTTTTCCTAACCCTAACCAAGTAGTTTTGTTGGTGAAACCTGACTGCCAGCCTAGAGCTTTGATTCCCTGCCTGAACTTGTTTGGGCTCCACTGTACCCACAGCCTTCATAGACCACATTTCATACAGCAGACATATGTGATGCGGACCTGCTGCTGCTCATTCAACCCACGTCAGACCAGTCCGACACTCTGTCACTGTTGTCCTGTGATACATAAGACCATCATTTTTTGTGGGGGCGGCTGCAGGGGCCATGATTGTAAACGGCTAAACCACGGGGCTATGTTGCTCTTTCACTATGGTAAGAAAAACCACACAGTCACAGCCCTGGCTGCATCCTTTCCCATTAGACTGGCAGCTCAGAGCTATGCCACTGATGCGTAAGGGGGCAGGTGTGTCACTTGATGCTGTGCCCAGAAAGACGGACAAAAACTGTGGCCAGTGATACTCACAAAACAAACTGTTTGCGCGACACAGCCAAAACACTGAACTGTGAAAAGTCGGCAAACATTGTAGGAAAAACATGTTTCAGAGGAAAATCATAGCTAGCCTGTAAGGCAAGAATGTAAATGTCCTCTGGATAGATGAAAGGAGTATATGTGTGACTGGGAGAGGAGGAGAGGGCATAACCCTTACTGTGTTCAACAAAGAGAACACACATAACATTAGTAATTCACACAATTGGCACACAGAGTTCCACTAACCACTTCACAATAATTGCTCTGACGGAGCGTTTAAGCTTGTGATGGCAAATTCATTGCAGCTCTACATCTAAAAGTACTCAAAGGATACAAACCATATGCCTGGTCTGACAAGACACTTTGCAGCCCGGCATTATACTTATAAATCATCAACCATCACGCTGCAACTTACTGGTCGACTACTTGGTTTCCCTGCCGCTGGTAACACAAACATATGTAGAAAGAGCTCTTTGGCTAAGTAAACAAAGACAGTTTCTGCAGATACTGTGCAACTTAAACAAGTAAAGGGACAGTTCAGTCTAAAATCAAAAGTACATATTTTTCCTTTTACCTGTAATGCTATTTATTATCTAAATTGTTTTGATGTGAGTTGCCAAATGTTGGAGATATTGGCTGTGAAAATGTTTTTATTGAACTAGATGGCACTTGAGTTGTGGTGCTAAAAGTGCAAAAAAAAAAAAAAAGAAAACTTAATCACAAAACATCTCTTTTCCAGAAATCATGACTCAGTTGCTCAGGATTATCCAGAGACCTTTTTGTAAGCAGTTTCATGGAGGAACAATTACTTTCTACCACACCCGTAAATCGTATCATTGCACAGAAGGAAGCATGTATCTATTGCTAGCCCACCTAGCATCACAGAAATGGCTTCCGTTACAACTATGCTGAGGAGAACACCATTAATGTGTGCATCTCGCGCTGTGTGAGCACAAGCCTCTCATCCGTGAGTAGATGCACCATCATACTCCCGATAACTAATGTATATAAAACAACAAATCAACTTTGGGAAAGAACTGTCCCTTTAATCAACTCCATCCTCATTACTTATGTGACCTCAGAGGCCCATGTATCAGATTTAGGACCATATTTATGTGAACAGCTTGCTGTCGCAGACGGTAAATCTTATGGCAGTGGTGACTGTGCATATGGAGCATGCAGTCCCACTTGTTTGGTCCAGCTACTGTCCTACAAAACATTACAAGTAGCAGGTTGAACAAAGTATATGACTCTTAACATGAACTTAACTGCTTGGATTACAACATAAGACAATGTGCAGCAGTCCCTGCTGAGTTCATCTTCTGTGGGATAGAAATGAGATGAGGAGAGAACAGTGGCCACATGATCACTGAGACTGTAAAGCTGTGTCATAAAAATAAGCACTACCCGAATCTGGTGTCAGTAAATCCTAGTAGGGTTGGTTACTGTTCTTAATAATAATCAAAAAAAGAAACTTAAATATGTTATGTAACCTTGTTGTGAGCAAAATAAGGTCATACATGACAAATCACTTTGTGATTCTTTTTGATAAAAAAAACAAAATAATCCCCTTTTTCTCCATGCGTAGGTTAACTGTTTAGTGCTTTAAATTTGTTTTTACTTAAGCTGAGAGTGCTTGCATTAGTTTATTTGATGGGATTATTAAATATGACTCAACACATCAATGATGCTGCAATGTATTATCATGCTTCAATAAATGCTTTGTCGAGTCAGGCAGGCCTCTTCGACTGAATGAGATTATTATTATAGTCATTTTATTTTGGTCTATTATTACTGTACAGGAGTTTGTGATGCTTCACCTTAAGTTGAGTTTCCGTTTAAATACTGTGAACGCAATACGGACCCTGAGGTTTTGTAACTCATAACCAGAGCACAGAGCACAGTTTCAGTACTAAAACTGGTCATAATCGTTTCTTGTTTCAGAGTGGTTTATTCTGTCAGTCACTGTCATTTTGTTCCATGGTTGTCTGCACCATTTTTTTAGCAAGCAAGACTTCCTGGATCCTGTTTTTCATACATTCATTGCCATTTGTTAAAAGCAGGCACGGTGTAATTTCACATGGACATTTCCCTAGTTGAACAGCAGCTGCAGTAAAAAGCCACAGTCACTACAGGCCATGACGCTTTGCCAGACAATTACATAAATGCAGATTACAGTTTGATGCCTCGAGTCTTCATTTAAAAGAAAAAAGAAACTGAGTGTACGATTATGCAAGATAACTTTATCCAAGATGAACAAATCAATCCTGCACTTAAGTTCTAAAAGCCAAGTCAGTGTGAGAATTAACAAGATCTTATTATCTCACTCAAGTTAGATTGAAATGGTAATTATGTAAATTTGTGACACAGAGTGTAAAACAGCTTTGACTCTGAAAGAGTGAAACAGTGAGCACATCCACAACCCTTTCTTTTAGCTTCTGATAGGATTATAAACAGACAGCAAATAAAAAAATTCTTTAACTCCACTCCCCCAACCTCTGTGACAAAGGAAGAAGTCTTTTATGTAAAGCTACATAATTAAGAGAAAACATAGACGGGATAGAAAGAAAGACAAACAAAGATAAAAGGCGACGAGGCCCTCTGAGAAAAGTCTGATCAGTAAGAAAACACAGAATACGAGAAATGAGGTGCAGTGACGCAAAAGGCATAAACATATGTGGCCCTATTCAAGTTGAGGTTAGCCAAGAAAAGAAGATGTTAGGGAACGGATCGGGCCCCTGCTTTTGTATTGCATAACTGCTTTACGTACTCGGTACTTCCATTATTCTGAAATTGTCAAGGGGGATGAACAGGATGAGGGATCAGCTGTGTGCGTGTGTGTTTAAAACTGGGTAAAGCGTACGTCATAATACTGTTGATAATGTTTACAGAACTAATTACCGATGTTATCCGTACGTCTCTTACCATCACCGCTAGTATCTGTGTGTTGAATTACAGCAATCGCTTCATCACCTCTTTATTTTTCAGATAAAGAGCACCAGTACCACGTAGATGTGCTGCACGTCAGTGACTTATCAGATTAAACAAATGGAATATATTTGCCTAATCATCTGAAAACAGGCCAAGCCTGATCAGAGAGAAATCTCTGCTGTGGAAACTGTAACATTAATCAGGAACTTATTTCAACCTGTATTTCATTGAATACAGCGCAAAGACGAGATACATGTTTTAATTGAGAAACTGTGGTGTTTTGTTGTGAATACGCACTAATGCTGAATTCGATTTTCTTTTCACGCATTTCAAAAAAACTGGGACAGGGGCAACAAAACAGTAGGAAAGTTGCTGAATGCTCAAAAACCACCTGTTTTAAAAATCTAACAGGGAAACAGGTTAATTGGTATCATGACTGGGTATGAAAGGGGCATCCTCAGAAGGCTCAGTCGTTCACAAGCAAGGATGGTTTGAGGTTCACCACTTTGCTTTGCAGGAAGTGGAAAAGTGTTCTGTGGTCTGACAAGCCCACATTTCAAATTGTTTTTGGAAATCTGAACATCATGTCCTCTGGGCTAAAAAGGAAAAGGACAGCCCAGATTGTGACCACTGCAAAGTTGAAAAACCAGCATCTATAATGGTATTGGGGGTGTGTTAGCGCCCATGGCACAGGCAACTTGCACATCTGTGACGGCATCATTAATGCTGAAAGGTTCATACAGGTTCTGGAGCAACATGCTACCATCTAGATGACACCTCTTTCAGGGATGTGCCTGCTCATTCCAGCAAGACAATGCCAAGTCACATTATGCATGTTACAAACAGTGTGGCTTCATACTAAAAGAGTGCAGGCACTAGACTGACCTGCCTGCAGTCCGGACCTGTCTCCCATTGAAAATACGTGGCATATTATGAAGCGCAAAATACGACAAGAGACCCCAGACTGTTGAGCAACTGGAGTCTTATATCAAGTGAGAATAGGAGATAATTTCACTTTCTAAACTTCAACAATAAGTGTCCTCAGTTCCCAAACACTTATTGAGTGTTTTTAAGTGAAAATGTGAAGTCACATGCCGCTTAACATGTCGCTGTCACAACCTTTTTGGAACATGTTGCAGGCATCAAATTCAGAGTGAGTGTATATTTACAAAAAACAATTAAGTTTATAAATTTCAACATTACATTTCTTCTCTTCGTACCTTAATAAACTGAATATAGGTAAAGAGGGATTAGCATATATTTGCATCCTGTTTTTATTTAGGGTTTACGCAGCATACCAACATTTTTGTAATCAGGGTTGTAATGCCGACCAACCAACAGAGACATGTGCTTTTGTGTTCGTGGAGTTTTACCTTTGCTACGAACAAGATTATACCATGCTTTACACTATGGCCAACACACAAATTAACTATATTTTGACACCTAGAGTATCTTTATTCCTTTAAATTGTGCATTTAAAGGTCAAGAACAAATGGCAAAAAGACAGATTCTGGAAGAAATCCATAGTATTATCAGAGTTTAATTATCATTGAAATGTGACTTCTCCAGCTGATTTTGTTGTTGACCTATTTGCCTTCTTTCATAATACCTTACACGCAAGCAAGAGCATTCGACGTAAAGTATTAGAATGCATCTTGTCTGAGTGCTTGCCTAAAGCTTAGTTTATGCTACGAACTATGAGCACACACAGAGGCTTTTATGCTAAGCACTTTCTCCGTTGTAGGATTCACTAAAACGCCAGGGGGTGGACAAACAAATGGGACCATTCTGTTTACACCTGGGTCCCCTCTTCTTTCCTTGAGTCCTTTTTTGATAAAGCATATTCTTCCAAACTCTACAACAAAATGCCTCTTCTTTTCCCAGTGTGACGTTTATTTCTTTCTGTAAATTTAAGGCCAGATCATGTAAGACTGCCCATGTGGTCTTCCAATAAAGGGTCATGCAGATGTTTGTACAGGTGTACCTGTTCAGCCAATCTACCTTCCAACATGTGCATCTTGAAATGAATGCGCATGCAGTGGGTGTTTAGGCTAAAAAATTTGGAGGTGACGCAGGAGGCGAGATGGAGACTGTTTTTTCATTTTGCTTTTGCAGATACAACCACTCAGAGACCTGCAGCTACTCAAGAATATGTATGAAGCTGAGTTGTGTCTCATATACACACATTTGCACTTGGGACACTGCGTCAAGCATAATCAAAGCTTAATACTTTTGCCCTTACCTGCCACCTCCACGATGTCCCCAGGCACAATGTCCCTGGCCTTGATTCTCTGGACACTTTTCCTGTCCTGGCGATACACCTTGCCCATTTCTGGCTCATACTCCTTAAGTGCCTCGATGGCATTTTCCGCATTTCGCTCCTGAGCAATAGAAATAGGAGGGGAAAAAAAGAAGTTAAAAACAAGCACATTTCACACAAACGCAGAGCATTTAATGGGAACTGGATGTAACAGAAGAGAGAAACAAAGTGATGTCTCAGATGTGCTGCTTCAGTTAGAGCACTGCTATTCAAAATGGACTGATGAGTATCTAATCTTTACATAAGCAAAGTGACAAAGAAAAATAAACTAAGCGCACATGATCAGTGGTCAGGATAGGCAGCGGAGGGGAATTAAGTAGACATGGGAACATGTTGTAAAAGGCTGGACAAAAATGGAAAGAGAGCTTTTCCTCAGTCACGTTTTCCTTTTCAGATGTGAAACAAAACACCTTAGTTACCTTAACAATGGGGCTTTTCTGTACTAAGAATACAGTATATGTGCAAATACCATAACTTTAAGACTACAATGACTTCCTTACTTCCGTTCCTCCAAATGTTCCCTTTCTGCTCAGTTCTTTCCTGATCATTCTTCACTTGCACTTTTCTGTTAGTGCTGACTTTACCTTGTCTGACAGATTGCTCTCAGACTGGACAGTTTTAGTGGCAGCTCCCAGCCTGGCTGGCAGGCAGGCAGCACTCAAACAGACATGGCAAGACAGGGCACACAACCCCAGGACATTAAGGTCTTTTGTTGGGAATAGCAACAGGGACACACACAGCCATTAAAATGGCTGCCAGTTAAGTTTACAAGTTAAAGGAGGCTAAAAAAACATCTATCCTAGACTCTTAACAGATGGGGCCATATCAATAACAACAGGAAAACCAGCAGATGCAGCCTCCCCCACCTCTACGTCATTCACAGAGGCTTTGTTTAGATAAACAAATTCAAACAAGTAGCCACTTACTGTAACAAGTCCCCATTTACACAAGCCTCAGCAGGACCGTCAACAAGCATTTAATTTACAAGACAATCCAGCAGAGACCCACCCAACCTGCCAGGTGTCTTCTTTTAACCAACTGTGATGTGATTTACAACCATGGGGACTGTTGTTCAATTATGTTTATTGGGCATTTATCCCAGAAGACACTTGCACCAGCAAAACACACTTGACACACACTAGGAAAAGGGTAACAAAATTTGCCTTACTCAAGACCTACAGCCACTAATATTCCACACTGACTTCAGGGGAGACATTATCTCATTTGTAGATATCACCCAGAGATTATAATTCAGAGGTTCCCCTACTTGTTCCCCAGATATCTATGAATCTATGTAGGTCATGCAAGGTCTTTCTTATAGTGAGTTAGCTAATCTGTGCACGAAACAAGTAAGAATCCAGTGAAAAATCTAGGGGATGTCATTTGTTCTGTTCAGTTATTCTCACATAAATTTTAACTCCCAAAACAGAGCCAAACAGGGATACATCAAACAGCAGAAAACATCTCAAAGTAGGTATTACCTAATATGAGGTAATACACAGGTCAGGTAATTGATATATGGCTGCATAAATATGTTATTCAATAATTTGATCAATTAGCTTGACAGGTGTGTTACTAAATCTGCCCTGACCTGTTTTGGGCTGCCTTAATCTAACATTATTATCCACAGCTCCAGGGAAAGATGCTGTTTCCTGGCCAATTCTGAATTTGATCGAAAAGGGTGTCAGTGGGGAAAAAAAGGATAATTAGTTTTTCTGTGTGTCCAGATGAGTGCCTCCATCTGTGAGTGTTTCTGCCATTGCTTCCTGCCTATAATTAAGGTGTATGTGGATAAATCAATACTGCTTCCCAAAGGAACTGATACCATAAATCCAGTGGGAGGGCCAAGACTTGGCAGGCACATATAAACATAAAGGCATAGAAATACCTCCTCGTGAGCACCATTTAAAAACAATTGTATTTGTTGCCTTGTTTTAGTCTTGATGACTAAATGTTGCCCTGATCAGTCAAAGGAAGAGTTAGTTTCACTGAAAGGGCAGATTAAGGAATGAGAACTAGCATATATCAAGTCTGGAGGAAGTGGAGCTGACCAGGTTTTCAGTGTGACAGAGATAAGAAGAAGTGTATTAGATTGGTGTGTTTTTATAATGAGGGTCTAACAGGGTCTGTCCTGCATCCTTGGCCTGGGAAATTTTGTATCTTAAATTTCTGTCTTTCCTGGTAAAAAAATATATATATTATAGCTCTCCCATTGCATGATTCTTCCTATGGCACCAGTTCCCTCCTTTACTATGACTCCTATTCAGCTCGTACATTGTCAGTACACATGTTGAGACAACTATCAAAGTGGCAGACTCTTTATATGATGCTTTAAGTATATTTTTTTAGGTTTTGGAGCTGTGTTTCTTTTGCTCCAGCCATTGAGCTTTTATCATAACATAATGAGATAGCTATGAGGAACAACTAGCAGAGCAAAGTCACGAAGCAAAATTCCACTGCTCCTCATTTTTCCAGCATCAAGTGAAACTCCATTTGCCATCACCCCTATTTATTAGATGGGGACAAGCACTACTAAGCAGAGTTACTTCTAAAGCAAAGTTCCCCAACCTATGCAATGTTAGGTGATCATTTTAAATTTCCACAAAAAAGCTGCTGACACCACTGTCAAGGCAACTTTTTTATGAGTATTCATAGCAATATGAACCATTTGGCTCAAGAAGACAAGATTTTAATAACCCACGCTTAGGTAGACTTGTAAATGGAAAATGCTTACCTGCCAGACTCCTACAATGGCATTTGCTATGAGAATAAGCAGGATAACAAAAGGCTCCACAAAGGCTGTAACGGTTTCTTCTCCCTCTTCAAACCAGGCCAGCACCTACACCAAAAACAAAGGAAAGGACATCAAGAATAATTAAATACACTACAGATAACAATCAATACTGAAGTGTGAGATACTGAGACCATTGAAGTCCTGATTGGATAACACTGGCTGCACTCCCAAAGAACGACCAGCAATAAATACGCTAGCAAGCTGGATAACCACATTAGTGTGACTCTGATTAAAGTGTGCGGGTATTTTTCAAATATAGTTTTGCCATGAGGCCTTGCTACTGTGATGGTAATTATGAGGTCCATTTTGGGATTTCCTACCAGTGTCTTTTCCTAGCAGCTGCAGTTTGCCAGAACCCCACTTTGACTTTTACATATTTGGCACAATGATGTGAAGTATCTGATAATCATTTAATAATTCATAATAAATACCAAGCCAGTGTTCTGCCAGTGTTGCAGAAACTGGGCCAAATGTGTTAGAAAGCCATGGGAGAGAATCGAAAGTGTAGTAACTCTCTCCTCTTTTAGAATCTGTGCCAGGAGTGAAGTGTGTCAAACGAAATGCCAATGCCCCCCCTCAATTTTCAACTCCAACCCATTTAAGCATGGCCAATTAAACGTCAAATTCAATTCTAAGTGTCTATCAAAACAACAAACTGTACTTTGTATTTAACTCTATTGTCTAAATATTGTCATGCTGAAATAAATGTAAACGTGTCTGCATGTGCTTGTGTGATTGAGAGCGAGCTGCGTAATACAGCTGGTGATTTATAAGATTTGTAACCATAGCTGGCTGTCATCGCCATGGCTTGGTGACTGATGATACTCTCAGCCAGTAGGCAGACTGCCAATCGTAGTAGAAGCAGCGCCACAAGATAGTTACCCTACCATTGTGTCACACATAAACTAAATTCAGGACTGCCACTCACTGGTGGAAACTACACAAGCATCACAAGTTATGTCTGTACTGTAAGTGTATGTGAGATGTATTCACAAACAACAAAAACTGGGCAACAAAGTAATGTTGAGACTTGTTACAGGGTTTGGGTTTTTGTCATCGCTAGAGAGTGGTGGCATGTTAACGCCAAGAAATTAAATCCTCAGGTTCAGAGAGACATATGGATATCTCAGGTATCTGTTGCTTTCACTCTTTGACTTCCAAGCACAATGCATGTGGCACATTTTAACCATGTGGCACATCATCAAGGGACACAGCTATCTGTTCCCAGATTAACACCATGCCAGCATTTCTTTTAACTATGTGTTTCTTGTGTGTGTTAACATAGTGTCTATAAAAACAGGCTCAAAGAGACTACATTGAGTTATGATTTACTTTAAGAGCAAAAGCATAGCTGACATAATACCTTGAGACATAAATGTGAAAAAAAAATTGGTCATCTGGGTTGTGTCACCAGACAGATTCTGGGCGCCTTTCTTCTTAACTTTGAACAGCATTCTTGCTAAACTGTGATCTGCGCTGAATCAATCATTAAAAGCTCTATATACACTTTGTAGGATGATAGAGCTGTGCTGAGAAAATAAAGGAACCCACTGAACTCATCACTAAAAGGGTGAAGTGAAAGATGGTGACGGAGATGAACACAGACACTGTGCGACTGGCACAATGCCATGTTTTAGTATGTTATTTCCTCCTAAACACTGAATATTCTGTGCTGGAGAACATAAGGCAGGCTCTTGTATTTAAGATCTCAGCGTGAATTAACCCTCTCAATGCTCTGACACCAAATTACCCAATCTTCAGTCAGCTTTATCTTGAGTTGGGCGTTGCATGTATCCTTTAACCACAAGTAACACAAGCTGCTCATAGACTTTTACATCTACTAATCTTGATAATGTAGTAAAAAAGGCGCAGCGTCTGGCTGACCACAAGTGTGAAAGACAAATAGGAGCTGTTAAATTTGAGTTCAGCTTTATCTGGTGCATATTGATTAAATGAACACTGCACAAACCACCTGTACAGCTAACAATGTGTGTTATACTTACAAAGGATATGCAGGCAGCAAGTAAAAGGATCCTCACAAGCAAATCTTCAAACTGTTCAATCACAAGTTCCCAGAGGGATTTACCTAAAAACAAAACATGGATTTCAATGTTACCATTTCATTGAGGAAATATAAATGTTATAATTTTAACATAATGGGGGTGACTCATTGCACTTATACACATTGGTCCACTCACCTTCCTCAGCAGGTAATTCTGCAGATCATCCCATTCACAGCGCAGACATGAGAGAGATGGACAGGCAGTTATTCAAATGTCAGCACTTGATTCACAACAATAGCAAATTGCTGTAGCAGCAGTGATGCAGTATTACACACATACATAATAAAACAGCAGATGGTGTGTCATTTACAAGGTGAGTCACAGTGCAGATGCTTGTCAGTGTTACAACATACAGATCGTGACGTCAACAACCTTCCTTTTTGTTCACCATGTCGCCCGTTACTAATCGAGAGCCATGGGCCATACATGACACCGGGACAGTATGGCTACTTGTTTTGTAACAAACCGGCGTTAACCAGCTCCTTACCGTTTGGTCCATATCGTTCCCGCTGTTTCTTCACTTGCTCTGAACTCAGACCTGTGCTTTCGTTCACGTTAAAAAAGCTGTAAACTTCTTCAACCGTCTTTGTGTGTGCGTTGTCCATGGTGAACGGCCACTTGAGGACACCGCTTGTTTCGCCCTGTCGGTCCCAACCTCAACCTGTCACGGTTCTCCCCTCCTGTAGTGTCACCCCGGGACGTTAAACAAAAATACTTGAAGGTATCAAAGCGGGGCCACACGGCGGTGAGAGTTACCGACTTACTGGCGATAGCACGGGACAGCAGGTGCCTGACGAGAGTGGACAAAATAGCGGCTCCTGAGCTAACGGATAGCTAACAGGCTAAAGCTAGCTAACAGTTGGGCTCCTTTGGCTCCGCTTGAATTCGCCGGTTGTGCTTCGCTAGGTTTCCTGCCAGACCCTGAACGAATTATTCATACTAACATCGCAGTCTAAACTGGGTGTTTTAATATCTTGCTTTTCTTTTAAAACGGCTAATTCCGGAGTAATTCTGTCCAAATAGACGGCTTAAACATGTGGCTGTGTTGCAGCTCGGCTCCCTTCGCCCGCTCTGCTCTGCCTGTGTGTTGCGGAATCACCAGCGTCCTCGTCGGCACCAATCGCGTTTGTCCGCTGCAGCTCTCGCGTGCGTCGAATGCGGTGTTCAGTGTCCGCATGTGGAATCAGCTGATTGGTTGGAGAAACCGGAAATCCTCCTCTCTCACTCTCTCTCTCCACGACGACGGTGCTTGTGTGCGGTGTCCGTGGGTGATCAAGACAGTCCACGTTACATTGCACGAAACTAAATTCATAAAAACACCACCCATCTTTAAAGCCCTCGATGACGGTTTTTTTTCGGGCTGAAAATCCCCAAAATACGTGAATTCCAAATATGCGAAGGAACTGCTCAACTCAAATGAGCACCAAATACCTTTGTTTTGTATTATTTATGTAGTATTATTTATAATTTGTGTCTTTATTTTATTCTGTTATATATTATACTTTTTTCCATCGTTTATTATTTTATTTTTATTTTTTATTCTTTTTTATTTTTATTTTTTTTAACTTAATTTAATTTAATTTTATATTATTTTAATTAATTTTTTACTTTTTCTTCTACTCAGTTTCACACCTATTTGCTCTGATAACATGGTGGACTTGCCTTATTGTTGTAAAAAAGTTAAAAAAAAAAAAAAAAAAAAAAAAAGTCC
>JAPZEB010000011.1:11876625-11887362 GCA_029783705.1 Chaetodon striatus | reverse complement strand
TTTGTGATTCGTGGTACAGGCACCTTCTGATTTTTCTGTTCTTATTTAATGCTCAGGCAGTGGTGGACAGACTGCTCTCCAAAACTACAGACAACTCCCTGCTGATTTCCAGATTCCAGGAGTTCCTTGAGATGGAGGATGTACGCTTTTATGTCATGAGCTCCATCCGTGAGAGCGTGGGCCAAGTCATGGACAAAAGCAAAGGGGTAAGAGAGCGTAGCTGTCCTGTAGCTGTTCTTGTTTGTTGCTTTCATTGTTACAATTCTGATTTAGTAAATATTACTTGCTTTGCTGACTGTTGTCGTCTTGTTCCTCTCAGGCACTGGTGCCCATATATCAGAACAACGTGTTCACCCTCATGTCAAACATCAGCGTACCAAGCAAAGAGTCGGAGCTCAGCAACTTCATGGTCAAACAGGAAGGTGAGATCTGCATTTTAAAGATGTCACAATGCCATAGTGTGAGTTTCTACTTTGCTGAACTGCCCCTGTGTGGGGAGAAGAGGCTGTTTTTGTTGTTTTGTGTGTGAGCATTTTTATTTTAGTCATTAAAGTGATGTATGTATTTCCAGCCAAGCATGAGGACTGGAAAGCTGCCAAACTGAATGTAAGTAAAGTCCTTTTAATCAGACTTCTTCTGCTTGCAACTGTAATGCTTAATGTTTAAAACCATTTGAAATGGTCTTCCTCATTACAGGAACACAAGCGTGTCTTTGAGAGGATGTGGCTGGGCTTTCTCAAGTACAAGGTATTATAAACATCTTGATTACACAGCCATGCCCTTTAATGTTAATTAAGCAATAAACCACAAGAGGCTTTGTTTTAAAGTGATGTTAAAACAGCTAGGGGCGTTGTTAGCTGCTCTAAAGTCACTGTGAACCACAGCCTCAAGTAGCTTATTGCTTTCATAAAGCAATTACTACACATAACTGGCAATGTAAACACACAGCAGTTTAAAATTCAATGTTTTACTGACAACAAATAATCGTTCTTCTGTCAAGCATTGTAGTTTTTAAACAACATTTAACATGACGTGGCACCCTCGTTGGCTCTAGCGCAGCGTAATTAACGTTAGAAGAAGGGGAAAAAAAGCACTCATCATGTTGCAGTTACCTTATAACCACATATGTATCTACCATCTGCAACTTTTATGCTCCTTTTACATGAGCTGTTGTAACTAGCTAGAGAAAAGTGAGCATAATAGGCTACAAATAAAGATACGCAAGCCAGCTAAAATTACGTTGTTAACTTACAACAGATTATTAGTGTACTTTGTCTACTTTGGATGAGATAAAAGGCTGGTCGATTCAGTTATTAAAAAATTCTACAATCAAAATGTATCCTCTGAACACACCTGTGGCCCTGTGCCACCAAGACAATGCTTTGTCTCATTAATTTTTCATCTCCCTGTTGTAGTTGCCAAGCAACATGTATAAAAAGATCTTGGTGATCCTCCATGACTCCATTTTACCCCACATGAGCAAACCCACTCTGATGATCGACTTCTTGACTGCTGCCTATGAAGTTGGTGAGTTGTGAGCTGACAGTAACTACTTTAAATTAACTATAGTCGCGTATTTACATCTGGTTTTAGGGGTTTATTATTTCTATAGGATGATGCTGGTGATCAAAATATGGTGTCTTTGTTTTAAATAGGTGGAGCGATAAGCCTGCTGGCTCTCAATGGCCTCTTTGTCCTCATACATCAACACAACCTGTGAGTATCACATAGAAAATTAACTGATTTGGCCACTTTAAATAGTCACATTAATTACAGTAATATGTTGAGGAAATGTGAACACAAAAAGAGGCTCCATCCTTATATGTTGTACTATATTGTGTGTGTGTTTTGCAGAGATTACCCAGACTTCTACAAAAAGTTGTATAATCTGCTTGAGCCTTCTGTTTTCCACGTGAAGTACAGAGCACGCTTTTTCCACCTAGCTAACATCTTCCTTAGCTCCAGGTAAGATTGTTTTGCTCTCATTTTATCCAGTTATAGTTGCCTTCATTGGTCTTCTTGGTGCGTCAGACAGGTGTACAGTTGTAGTTCGTACTCTTTGTAGTTGGCCTGCAGTACCTGGGTTACAGATTGACAGCTGTATTTCGCAGTACAACCACATCTCGGTCCCTAGGCCAGGAGCCAGGTCCAGCCCCCATAATGTCTTCTTCTACCTTTTTTTTCATAATTATTTCTTGTTTGTCTATACCTTGAGCCATCACAAGCTGATAAAGAGCACCCCCAAAATATGGGCCCAAAACCCATATTTTGTTCTTGGTGAAATGATGTAAATGCAAATATAAGGGCACTACGATGGCATAAATATTCATACAAGTATGAAATTTGGCATGTAGTATCCTGACACAAAGGGGAAAGTAGCAAAATAAGATTCTGGGGCTTGCTGCTATTTTATATTAAAATATTACACACAACATACCCATAAAAACAAAAAAAATGACTGTCCGTTTGACAAATTCTCATCAAAATTATAATTTTTCATCACTTTGTGTTTTATATCACGGCTTGACTTGTACATAGAATACTTCTCAAGTTGATAAGCTTCAATTTGAGCCCCAGTTGACCTTTCTTTCTTGAAAATTGCACTTGCTTTGGCCTAAATTTGTCACTATACCTCGTATCAGAGGACACAGAATTGTCAGTCATTAGCCTTTCCGGGGGTCTGCTTGTTGAGTGCCACAAATCTAAATGGAGGTCAGGTGATACTGCAGGAGTAGCTGCAGGAGAGAATGTGGTTATCTGATTCATACTGACTGTATCTGGGATATTTAAACTGTTTTAATAATTTGCTTCCCACCATTCAAGATAATGACCCTGAAACTCAAAAGGTGTATTTAAATTACTAACATACATGCTGTTTATGTGTCTGTGTTTTCCTCCAGTCACTTGCCAGTGTACCTTGTGGCTGCGTTTGCCAAACGCCTGGCCCGTTTGGCTCTCACAGCACCGCCCACAGCCCTCCTCATAGTGCTGCCCTTCATCTACAACCTGATCCGTCGTCACCCATCCTGCAGAGTCCTTGTTCACAAGCCCAGCACAGAAGATGGTGAGTGTCAGCCAGTCTCCTGTTAATGGTTGGAATTTCATCAGCTTATAAGCACTCAAACTGTTTTTATATTCCCAGTCTGATTCACTATATTTAAGACAGCTTGTAAGAGTTTAACTGATGTACAGTCTTCTACAACCCAAGGAAGCATTTCAGGATATATGTAGATGTTTGTTTCTGCTCATAATAACAGAGCCTTTGGAGGACCCGTATCTAATGGATGAAGAGGATCCTGCACAGTGCCGTGCCTTAGAGAGCAGCTTGTGGGAGATTAAGGTGTGTACAGCATGTGGTGGTTTTGGATTTACAAATGAATCATCCATGACGCTGACTGCAACTGAGATGTGACTTGTGTTAGCCAAGGTTTTAGTCACGTAGATTGGAAAACAAGATGAAGGAATATCATTTACATTTAGGAGTTGAACTTAAAGGAAGCATATTTAATTGTCAGTGAAAGTTTACATTGTTGTCTTCTCCTTCCTTACAGACGCTGCAGAAACATTACCATCCAGATGTGTCCAAAGCTGCTATGATGATCAACACACCTCTGCCAGAACAAGAGGATGACATCAGCGAGGTGCTGGAGATAACAACATATGAGGTGCTCTGCTTCCTTCATACTCTTCTATGGTGTTTAAACATTTAGATAGCATATTTATTAGCGTGTAGAAACTAAATGGAAGTTAACTGCTGTATTCATAGTTTTCTAAGTGGCATGAATAATGTGTCCCATGTTCTTATCCGCAGCTGATGGAGAGAGACCTGAAGCAGTCGCAGATGAAGAGCATCCCACTGGAGTTTGAAACTGCCACACAGTTACTAAAAGGAGGGGGAGATGTGTTAGCACAGCATTTCTGTCTGGGATAAAACGCGTAAAAACAAGGAGCTGTGTTCACAGTGTGGTGTACATTCCTGGGACCAGTTCATCTGTCAGGGTGAATGTTTTTGAGCTGTTTGGCCTGAACTGGGAGCATGGATAGACTTCTCTTTCAGCGCAGTGACAGCAGCATCAAGAACAACAAAATTGTGTTGTGTTTTTGATTTACAACTATTGTACATGAGTAAAAACCTTTTCCAAAGCTTGTGGTGAATACTCTGTTTTTTTGGCACATTTTGGGACTGTTAAATAAGTTGCAAATTAATGGGTTTAATTCATACTAAATTTAGAGGCTGAACATTTTACTTCATTTTAATTTCTGCACAAGTTTCAGTATTGTATTGCCAAAATGGCGTGTGATGATAATGCAGCTCTACAGTACTTGGTAGCCTGCTTTAGATAATTTTATGACATATACAGTTGGTTTCAGTCTCACTACTACAGCAGCCATCAGCTAAAAAGCTCCTCTAAACCTACGCTACACAATAACCACACTTTCTCAGCAGCTGACGACACCAGTGATAAAAGGAGAATAAATATTGGATTTCTGTGTGTCAGGTGGCCCCAAACATTTCAGCTGAAAGCCAACCTGTGTCTGTTTGATGTGTAAATCTTTTGCCAACATGTTAGCCTAACAACTGATTAAAGGGAGAATATGTCAGGGCTGTGTTGTGGAGCTCTTCTGTAGCCATATGAAAACAAAACCAAAGTAATGCCATGTGAAAAGGTGCTGCACACAGGGAGGACTCAGGTGTTTGCACTTAGCCAGGTTGATTGCAATTAGGTTAGACCAGCCATGTGAAGCTTTTGGGGGGGGGGCATGCAGTCCTGACAAGAGCTATGAGGCAACATTCAGGTTCTTATCAAATGCACAACAATAGATGATTTGAAGATACATTACGCTGTGTGGGACAGGGCGCCATCTTGTGAGGTGTGCGGACTGTCACCTTTGTTTCCCAAGTGTATGCACGCAGTCCACCAACGTGATGGTTCACAATTTGCAGGTATGTGACAGGAAGCGGTGCAACAGGATCTGTATTTCTGCCTCTGGTTGCTGAGTCATACATTTGTTGGCAATGAAAATTTTAAAGGTCTAGTGTGTAGTATTTAGCAGCATCTTGTGGTGAATTTGCAGAACGGAAACATCTCCTGTCTCAAAGTCAATGGGTTTGGTTAGATGCCTGAAATAATGTCTGGTTAACACAAGCATAAGAGAATTTTACATTTTGTCCTATTACATAAAAACTTGTACATTTTGAAGCTTTTATGTGTCTGAAAAAAGTTAAAGAAGTTGTTAAACAAGACTATAAAACTGCAGTGTAGTTTGTTTATAGACCGAAGTTAGCTTTTTACTCGTGGCGATTGCATTAGACTTCAAAAATCATGAAAGTAGTGTTAAATTGTAAAGATGATCTTGCTGAACAAGACATGTAAGAAAATGGTTCCCAGCTGGTCCAGCCATGGGGTCCAGGTTTCTCCTAACTCATTAGTTCAAGGTCCACACAGTAAAATATATTTGATATCCTACTTACATTTAGCCTTACAGCTGTCCTTTAGTTCCTCGCTCTACAGCAGGAAATGGCACTTAAAAGTAAAAGCTTTGTGCTGGAAATTCACTGTACTTCACTGTAAAATGATACACTGGTGTAAGTATCATGAAGTTTTGTTTACCACAGAGCTTATTTTCAGCAGTAATTCATAATTCAATTAAAAAATCCCATTTGCTTTTTGACGAGGGAACCAGGGCGATGCTAACTTCTGCTTCGGCCTACAGAAAAATGTCATCTCTGGAGCACTTTATTATTATAAATCTATGAAGAGGAGCCAATGACCCGCCCCCCATATAAATAGCTTATTTGAAGGTAAGGAAAACAGGTGATTCTAAATGTCAAGTAATTATGAACTAATGAAAACATACTTAATATTTTATACTCTATTTCTGCCAATATATCCTTATAAATCCTACACCTGGACCTTTAAATCCCAAGCTCCCTTCAACAATGCTATGCTAATTATGCTAAATGAATATGTTTAAAAAATAGAGACAACCATGCAAGTAAAAAAACAAAATGAGAATGTAAACATAAAATAGAGCAAGTTAAAATAAGGAATAAAACATAACATGAAAATATTCTTTAGGAATAAAAGCGTCACTTTACAGGAAGTACCTGGGGCTAAATGTCATGCTAACGTTATGAAACATGTTAACCGCTAACACCATGAGGCCAGCTCATGCGTACAGGTGAGAGGTTAGCCTTAAATGCTCTTTTCCGTCTCCTCTTCATACTTCATCCCCTTGTTAAGTGTGCCATATGGTCCCACAGCAGGCAGCCCTGGGTACAAGACCGCCGTGAGAGAAAATTGTGAATCATATCTGACTTCTGTTTGAAAAGAGCAAGTCATATCAGGGAGAGTACAGACGGACATGCTAAGGAGCATTTGAAGCCATGCTTATGTAGTGCAGTGACACACAGCATCCGTGTAGGGCTTTTTCCTTCAAATTTTGGGAGTGTTTAGGTGCTTTATTTTCTTTTAAAGCTTATTGAGGATTACAAGGCAGACACATGGTACCAGACTCTGCCAAAACTGGGAAGGTGAGGAGCCAGAAGCAGAGCTGAAGATCACTGTGAGGAGGATGAGAGACACAGACCAGCATCACTTTGATGGGTAACTTCTTCTTATCATTCAAAGTCATTTGTGACAATATACATGATTTTACCCAGAAATATATCACTGTATGCATATTGAGGATTTGTATGAACATTTAAGGTTCGCAGCCTTAAGGTGACAAATCATATCTGCACACGAAAGTCATTTTTAAGGTTATTTAAACTGCAGTTTTATGAAGTTTTCCTACAGTTGGTGAAACCTCTCCACTGTAGAGAGGTGCATGCATGAAAAGCTGTAGACACATAACCATTTAAGCCTGTAAAAGTATTTTGTACGTGGACAAAATAATGCATCCGCCCCAAAACTGGACTCGATTTGCTCCTTTGACATCTAAACTGATCTATTTTTTAAATTCTGTATGTGCTCAGTATGTGCAACAATAAAAAATGCCCAATATAAAGCTGAGTTAACTACATGGTGTCACAATAGTAATGCACTTACTGTCTTCTTCAGAGAAAGATAAAATACTTTGGAAAAACAAGCAGCAGAATCATGACATCAATAAAAGTAATGGGCTGATATATTGATTAATTGGTAGATAGCAAATGAAAAAACCCTGCTCAGGCCTGGATAATGACGTACACTCAGCACCCTCCTCTTGATAAATCTCAGAGAGAGATGCTTACCACGGCAGGTCCATACATGGCTTGGCAGGATGGGACGTTTGTGCATAAATCTACAGGACCCCTGAGCTTCGTGTGTTGTTGTTGTTTTTGTTTTGTCTGTCCTCTTCCTCCTCTCCCCCTGCGAGGAAATAGAAGCTGTCCAAGGTGAGTCAGCAAGGAGAAGCTGTTTGAGCAGTTGGCTGAGGCTCGGAGAGAGACAGGAGTGGAGGGAGCTGATTAATGCTGTAGTTTCTATTTTCTTTCGATTACCTCTGAGAAAAAACAAAAACAAATCACTCCTATTTTTCTTCTTTGTCCATTAGTTATTGACACTTTGTTGCTGAGAGCATCCAAAGAACACTTAATGAGTCTCACTAATCAGTTTTAATGTGGTCTTGTTCTGTAGTTTTTGTTCATTGCGAAAGAAATGCAGTAGTTTGAAAGACAGAACACAGATGACTGAACTCAGCTGGTTGAGTATTATTATGATTCAGCAGTCGAGTCAGATAAGTCAAATCTCCCGAGGTACAAGCAGCATTAACCTTCTTAACCTCGCATGTGTCACTGTATAGTAGTTAGTATGAATACGCTATTCCTGTGTGTGTGTGTGTGTGTGTGTGGGTGTGTGTGCAAAGGTACCGAACGGGACAGCATAGATGGGGATTTAGCACTGACTGATAAAATCTGATGTGTTTTCCACGCTCCCCCCTGTTATTGTGTTGCTGTGATACAGTAATCCTCTCTTATGTAACTGAGTGGAGCTCTCCCTCTCTCGCTCTCTGCTGAACACACTCATACACATGCACATGGGCACACGCATGTATATATCAATCACACCAGTCGGCATCTACAAATACATGTAGACGTACTGATGTAGGGGGGTGGCAAAGTAAGTTGGAAACTGTTGCTGTACACTTACAGTGGCAAACTAGTTATGTGATTTTAATGAGAGAAGATGAAGGAAGTTTAAAGTAAGTGCCAAGAAACTCTTTGCTAGATTCAATATGCCATGTATTTTCTATGTGTTTATGTCCTCCAAATGCAGTTGCACATTTGTTTTTGCTACGTTAAAATGAATTTGTTTCAGGTCAACTTAGCATGGGGGAAATTTGTAATGATAATGTAAAATAAAACATACAAGTATTACTGAAAAACGTTCTTTACATAGTAAACTTTGCCTTTGTAACCACTGACATGTACAGTCTCTGTTGTTTTTGCTCAAACTTTTGGTGATTTGCAAATTAAAGGTCCAGTTTGTAGGATTTATATCGGAAAAAAATGAAATATAATACAATAAGTACATTTGCTTTTGTGTATAATAACCTAAAAAGTCAGAATTGTTGTGATTTTGTTACCTTAGCATGAGTTGTTTATCTACATAAGGAGCAGGTCCTTGATCACATGGTACTACAGAGGCCAGGCAAGACCCCTTCCTACCATTGGTGAACACACATTGGAACAGGCTATGGTGCCCTAGTATGCATCATTGAAGAGGCCCTGCCTTCAATTTAGGCAAATCGTGCACAAAGATTTGTGGGTAGCTCATGCCGGCTGAGGATACACACTTTGACCTTGACCTTGAAAATTCTCTGAAGGAAGGATTCGGCCCTCTGCGGAATTCAAAGGATCCTTGACATTGTAACAGTAACAGTCCTTCAGTGGGTTTCGAAGACACAGACTACTTGAAATTCAGCTGTTTAACGATCCTTCCTTGACTTTGAGCAGCACCAACAGAGTCTGTTATGTTGCACTGCCATGTTTCTACAGTAGCCAAGAATGGACAAACCAAACAATGGTTTGAGATAGGGCCTTTCGCATTTTCGCACAGGCCACTGTTGATAGCAGCACCTCTGCAATGAGCCAAGCAGTGTCAGGAAAATGCTGATTTGCAACATGAAACTGTTTAATTCAGTGTTTTTGCCAGTTTTGTTGACACTACCCATTTGTTTTGCAGAGGAAGAGACCTCACCATCAGGTGCCACTAAATCCTACACACTGCTCCTTTTTAAAGGAGATGGATTTAGATGGATTTATGATATTGGTTTTGGTGGCAGCCCTCCAAAAGTAAAGTGCACGAGATAGTCAAGAAAAAAGAGAATTACGTTAAAAATTGAAAAACACATGATCAAATGCAGAGGTAGATGTACTCACTGTAAAGTAAGAAATACTTAAATGGAATATTACTCATGTAAAACCCTAATATCAGGTGCTTTGTCCAGGTATTAGCTAAAAAATAAACACAAGCAGCAAAAATTTACAGATGCCTTTTAATCTACAAAGTAGTTCTAAAAGTTTAGTAGTTTTGCAAAAGTGAAATTAACTGGAACTAACATTAATCTTAACTAGAGGCGCTCAGAAAAGGCATTTGGTTACCTGTCAAATTGCCAAGGTACTTGATATGAATACTAAGAGAAGCGTGTGCATGTTTTGTCTGTGTGTACATCTGCTTACAGTACTTTTATTGTGTACACATTCAGTTGTTTGTTTTTGTTTTGTTTGTGTGTGTGTTTCACTAAGTGTGAGGAGAGTGTGAGGTTTGCAGTGTGGCTTCAGCATGTGTAATCTCTGCTTGTGTGGGTTTTGCAGGTGATAATGCGGGATCACACGTCCGGTGCTAACGTGGAGGAGCTGCTGAGGCAGTCGCAGATGGAGTTACAGTGGATCCAGAGACAGCTGGCCATGATCGCTGCCAGAAACATACACCATCACCACCTGCACACCAAGGCCAAGGTACTGTGGTACCACATACTGTAGGCCTGTGTTACTACTGCTGTCGTCTCTATAAACAAATATCTGCATATGTATTGTCAGACCCATAACTGATGGGTTTGGAGATTGCTATTGCTGCTACATGATAAAACTGCTATGATAAAACTTCATGAGGAGAAAATTGCCCTCTAATACTAACCTTGTCTGCAAGTCATGATAAAAGTATCCTGTTACTAACACAAAGCAGGCCTCATCTGTCAAAAGTCCACTTGAGAGGTAGGAATCTGGGGACAATCTGTAAGATTAGAAAAAGGGAACATCTGCTTCACCTAATGTGACTGATCTTCATAACATGTCATTATGACTAAACATTAGATGATTTTTATGATGGTGGAGTTGCTGTTGCAGTTTGTCAATCACCCTCTCCAACACTCCTACACTCTTTATAACATGGAAATAGGCCTATGCAATGGCAGTAATTTGGAAGGACTACTAAATAGGCCTACCGGGCACAGGCCTAGGGGCCCAAAGTGTAAGGGGGTCCCCTTGGTCTTCACCTGCAAAATGTCACTTAGATTAACACATAATGACCAGGAAGGGATTCAAAATTAGCACAAAGTGTTGCAAAGGAACTGCAAAGAGGCACAAAACAAGCAAAAAAAACCCCACACAAAATTACTTAAAAAAAACACAAAACAAGCAAAAAAAACCCACAAAATTTCCTCAAAAAGACACAAAATAAGCAAAAAACATACAAAATGACCTCAAAGAGACACAAAACAAACAAAAAAAGACACAAATTGACCTCAAAT
>JAPZEB010000011.1:11865774-11876422 GCA_029783705.1 Chaetodon striatus | reverse complement strand
ACAACTATAAAGTGTGTGTGTGTCTTAGTCAGGTCTTGTACCTTTTTAATTTATAAACTTAAACTTTGACCAAATATTTAGCCCTACATATGTAATAAAATGTTAAAATTCCACTTTATAGCCAGTTAATTGTAATAATTACTGGTAAGAATTTAACACTGGAGCACCCCAGGGCTGTGTTTTGAGTCCCCTGTTGTTCTTCCTGAACACACACACAACTATGTAGCCATTTTCGACTTATATTTACCATCAGGTTTGCTGACGACACAGCAGTGTTGAGCCTGATCACAGATAACAATAAGAAGGCCAACCTGAAGTCAGCAGAGGACGTGACCTGCTGGTGTCAGGACAACAACCTACTAAGGCTGCCCCCACCCCCAAAATCCTGATGTTATCTTAGCATCTATTTTTGTTCTCCAGCACAATCACCATTGTTATTTCAAAATTTTATTTAATCTCATTCCAGCTCCTCCGTGTCTCAACATTTATAAAGTGGAGAGTTTTGTGTTTTTGACCACAAATCTGTTGTTTTCAATAATCTTTTACCTCATCTGACCCTAACAAATGCACACCTGTCTGCTGTGTTTTTAAATCTTTCTATACTACAAAGTTTTGGGAGCTTTGATGGCAACTGCTGTTTCCTGATTCAGATTTGCTGCCCAACATGATAGGTTGTGATAGGCTTCCTATCCTTGACTGCTTATGGGGATAAAAACACAAAAACAATGGACACAATCAGTTAAATACCTTTTTTATGTTAATTCTTTATTTTGTAATATACACACATTCAAGAACACATCCTCATTTTGTTTTTCTGTTGCAAAATCTAGGTTGTTAGCTTCCTGGATAACAAGTGACATGACATGAGTCATCATGTGTCACTAGGTGTTAATAAACCAATAACACCACCCCATGTGTTTTTTTTGCCATTACTTTTATCCCATACGGCCAGAAGAGGACAGCATACTTCTGAAAACACACTTCAGTGTTAAAAATCCACCAAGTTGAAAAAGAAGCCATGACACGCTCCAAAGGTAGCAGCTTGTTCGAGTAATGAAATGACACGTTGCCTTCAGCTATTTGCATATTTAAAGGGGTCACTGCATATTTCTGCCTAATCCAGTTTCCATCTGTTCCTGAACCCTGGTCTCACAGGGCTCCATGTCATGCCCGAAAAACCTATTCGCCATGAGAGAATGCATCTACAGTAAGGACGGGAACAGACAGTGAGCAAGTGTTGCTAGGCAACAGAGTGGAACAGAGCGTACGTTCTGCTTTCTCTTCTCACTCACGCACACTTAGTGTCTCTTTCTTTCTGTCCTCTCCTCTGTCCTGTGCCTCCGTCCCAGTGTTAAACGCCTATCGACAGAATACATTGAGTGACTGCTGCTGACGCAGCCGTACTAAAACCGCCGCACTGATTCAATTTGAGTCCTCTGATCAGGGATTAGGAAGAGGTGAAGAGATGCAAAGGGGTGGCTTTATCTGAGCTTTGCCCACAAACATGACAGTGTAGATTTGATTAGATGCTAGAGGAAAGTTTTATATAGTAATACCAAGGAAATACTGAAGAGGAGACAGGGATGCTGAACCATGATCTGCTCTGCTTTGGGAAAAAAACGTTCATCTATGATGTAATGATTTACACATCACTGTTCAACAGATTTGCACAGTCCATTTAAATGAAAGCTACCCAGCATGTCTTTTTTTTTGCATGTGTGACGTTTGTTTTCGGTCAGTCGAACGGGGCGTGCTCATGTCTGTGTGTGAGCGAGACGGAGAGCGAAAAAGAAGGGAGGGGGTATTTTTAAAGCGCGGCTGGAGGATGGAGCAGGAAGCGCGAGAGGAAGCGTTAACACATTCAGGGGTGGGACTCAGGGAGTGTCTGTGTGTCTGAGAGTGCCAAGCTACGGTAGCTTTGATTTTGTGTAAGATTTCCTGCCTGTTACAGTGGCACACAGACCAGGCAGACCAGACACACAGGCACTCATGCACCGGCATACACGTGCATACGCACGGACGCGTCACCTCCGCCTTCACTGCCAGCTTGTGATGTGACGGGAAGGGAAGAGAGTCATTCTGGGACAAAGGGGGTACTGCCTTTAAGGTAGGGACATTGTCACTATCTGTATCAGCAAAAACATACATGTCTGTACCCATTACTGTCCCGGTCCCCCTTTTTTTTTTAGACTGTGAGATACTTGATTTGATGCTGCTGTGATTCTCAGAGATTCAATACATTCTGGGAAACACAAGATAAGATATATTTCCTTTATGAGGAGCAGCGACAAAGTGTTTGCAGATGACAGTAAATTATTTCTCCCCTGACTTGTTGACTCTAGATTTACAACATTTCGTCTACATCCCACCCCAAGTGAAACACATTCATGACAAGGCTTATGCCGGGCAGGAGTAGCCTGATAGGCTTGAAAAGACTGATTTTCTCTTTCAGAAAATCCGTTTAATGGCAGGGCAACAGCTGTACATCCACGGCTGACTGCATCAGGCAGCTCTAATGCAAGTATTCCACTCACACACCAGATGGCGATGTGGCAATCTATTTAAATCACTCCTAGTCAAAATAAGATTACCTAGGGGTATCCTGGTGGGTCGGTTGGCAGAGCACACGCCACTTAACCACAATGCCCTTGGTTCGAAGCCAGCCACCACATGCTGCTTTCCTAATCCATTCTGCTGTGTCCCTCCACCATAAGTCACCCAACAAAGCAGAAATGCAACAAAAATCCAAGAAAACAATTATTTTATTAAGTGAACCATTGGATGAATACATACGTAGCATCTCTAGGTGTCATGATGAATTAAAATCTGTAGCTATTACTTTCTGCAAAAGTGGAGGAAAGCCTAACTGTGCACGGTGTAAAGTACTAAAAAGCCCCTATTACATAATTATATGCTGTAACATCTTAATAGCTACCCACATCATCTGCTTTGCTTAATAAACAGTTACCCCAGCCTCCAGTTGTTCATCAGTTTTAAATGGATAATCCATTCACAGTGTATACCAGTCACTGGTCTTGTCAACAGTGCTGTGCAGGTCAGAAGTTAAGTTCCTCGTTTGGTATTTTTCCTGCTACTGAGAAATATGTTTGTACAGATACTGCTTTCAGAGGAATAAATAATTTGGCGTAGAACATTGTTTCGTAATATTTTAGCAGTTGTTTTCCTAGGGATGTGTCCATGAACTTTTAATTGAATCGTGTGCTGCCCCAGTGTACCTAAAGGCAAAGTTAAACCCCATTTTGACCTCCGGTTTCTGCTCTACTGACATAACCTTTGAGATGTACACTGACCACCTTTGCTCCATAACTTTGACCTTTGTGTTGTGATTGGTAAACACACAAAAAATGTCTTTCTTTGGAGGAAGGAAAAACATGTACTGTGATTTTAATAGAGCATCTGAAGTGCTTGAAACACCTTGAATTGTGTGTCACTGAAATCAACAATGAGACACATAATTAAATTATCAACCCATCAAATTCAAACAAGGTAAAAGACACTGAATAGATCGTTAAATGTTACAAGGAACAGATATCACCTTTACCAGTACACTCTAAACATGAATGGTGCTAAACAATACCCAAAGGGGTTCTTCAGCACATGATCATAGGGCAGGGGTAGGCAGTCTGCGACTCTCCCCTCTCCGATGGCTCCCTGTGGCTCTGACCAAACATTACACTATATAGAAAGTTATTTGTGAACATTTTAATTTTCATTAATCATTGCTGAAGTCCTAAAGTGATTCTTACATTTAGATTTAGATTTATTTTATTATATGGACAACACACATTAATCAACATTTCTGTAAGTATGCCAGTGTTAGCCAGCTGGCTAATTTTCAACTGCAGTCCTTTGGCACGATGTTTTGAAACCAATAAAAGCAGAAAATTCACAGGACAATTCGCAGGACAAAGAAAGCATAAAGACAGCATTAACTATAGCAATTAGAAATTGTCAAGGTGGAACAGAAGCCATGCAAAGCAACAAGCAACAGCAGAGCATCAGTACAATACAATACCTCAACAACAACCATTATGTTGGCACAAATAAACATGCAAGCAACATATTAGCATTACATTCAGACATGCAGTGCAACTATAGAAAGTAAACACAGGTAAAACACAATAGTCATTATGTATGGTCAAATGCACTAACACACAAGCTATGTGACCGAAGGTTAGCTATTCTTGTCTAATAAAATAGATATTGCATACATACCCATGCAGAGTTGGCTTCCTGGCAACGGGCAAGGACATAAAGCAAGTTAGCAGCAGGTTAGCCAGAAATAACAACAACAGTGTTACAGTGAGCAATGTACTGTGTTGATTAAAATCCTCATGTCTGATTGTCTAAAAACCAGGTGTTGAGCCTTTGTTTGAAGGTGTGATCGATGTTAGTTTCTTATTTCAGATGGGAGATCGTTCCATAAAAATAAAGCGTGATTGGCCAAAGGAGCTGGACTGTAATGTTTTTACATTTTGTCAACTTAAATGTGAGTCATGGCTACATCTATGGCCTGGCGCCTTTACTCTAAATTTTGCCAAACATCAAGTGCGATGGCTTGTCTTGAGTCTTCTCAGCAAAGCTAGCTGTGGATTCCAAATCCAAAAAGGAAAAGTCTTGGAGGAAATATGAATTTTTGCCCTTGTTAAAGGGTTTTCTGGGGGGAGTTTTTCCTTATCCACTGTGAGGGTCGAAGGACAGAGGGATACTGTATACTGTAAAGCCCTCTGAGGCAAATTGCATTATGTGATATTGGGCTTTATAAATTTCATTGAATTTTATTTTATTTTATTTTATTTTATTTTATTTTATTTTATTTTATAGTGCATAGACAGATTTTTTTTTACTTTTGCTGCAAGGTACCAAATATTCATACATACCCTACTGCAGAGTAGCCAGTAAGCCAGAGTTAGTTATGTTGATGAGCTAATTTAGACTCAATAAGGCTGTGTTACCTGTGTTGTAAAGCTGAAATATATTTTGTGGCTTCAGACAGATTTAATTAATTTTTAGGACCAAAAATGACTCTTCGGTCGTACAGGTTGCTGATCCCTGTCATAGGGGAATCTGTTTTGGTGCCATATGGCATTCTTCTAAGGAGCTATGGGGCTCAATTGTGGGATAGTGCTATATACAACGGTTAGAGGTGCCATGTAGCCCAAAATTGTTTTTCATTTTTTAGCCTGGAGGCCCTTGGATGATGCCAGATAATACCACGGATGAGTCAATATGTTTCTAAATGATAAGTCTTACTGAAAATATGAGTGGTTATTTGTACTTTCTTACAAAATGTTGGCTTACACCTGTACTAAATGCTTTCTGAGAAACACATTACCTTTTAAAACCTGGAATAATCAGGTTGACTTAGCAACACATGGTTGAATTTGCCTTGTCACAGACTTCCTCTTTGCACCATATGTCTGAAACTTAAGGTAGGACACAGGTGGCTTATACCATTGAGTAGATATTACCTCAAACATTTTTCACATGCCTTCATTTGCAAGCACTTGTAGGGCTTGGAAGTCAGTTTCCATAAGAGCATAGGCCGACAAGTCCATTTGATATTACCTAAGTGGTGTCTCAGCCTTGTCTTACCTCCAGTTCAAACTTCATTTATAGCTTAAGTGATCTTTAACCTGTGACTGACCCCTTGGGATGGACTAGCTTCATTCAATAAGATTAAAAGACATAAAAGAGGAAACAAGCCATTTTATTACAGTGCTTGGCTTGGATAAGAGCAACTTATGAGATATTGATGTAGACAAGCACTTTATTATTATTATTTATTTTTGTTTGTGTGTGTTTGTCCCACTGTTACGGATATGAGGAGGAAGAGAAAAACCTAATATTAAACACATACACAGAGGAAAAATCTCTGTTTGATGTTAAGAGTCTCAAGGTGACTGCTGCATGGTGGTCTCTCTCATTCTTTCTGCCTAGTGTGCAGTCTTTCTCTACTAGTGAATATTATCTCTGAAGCTACTTTTTCATACACTGTATTTCTTGGTATCTTATCTAACGGTCACAGTGGTGTAATGTTGTGGGCTGCCTTAGCAAACATCACAAAGGCTATGGAAAACAGAAAATACAGATAACAACTGTTCCGTTACATAATGACTGTGTGTCATTTGTTCATTTACACTGAATTAAAAGGCCGGAATCCAGAAAATGTGTGAGACGACACACCTTTTGGGAGCGGATGCATGGCCCAGAATGTTTCTTTGTACCAATGACTTTATATAATGATGGACAACGCGTCTTCACTTTCTCCCACTGTAAAAAAACGAAGCCAAAATATCTTGGATACAGGCGCTGGCAGGTTGTGCTGCTGACGTCATTTAGAGCCACATTCTTTGTGGTAATGATCGGGAAGTGAAGCCGTAGGCGGTATCGAGCTCCTGCCTATTCTCATCTGACCCAATCGCGAGCAGCGCCACTGATCATGAGCACAATGATTGACACCAAATGAAAGCCTTAGGGGTGGAAAATTGAAGCCAATACAGAAGTGCCAAAAACTGCAATCCCTCAAATGGCCCCTTGAGGTTGGCTTCAAAAGTGAGTCATTCCCCATAGACCCCCTGTTAAAGTGCCCAACTTTACAGCAGAAATAAACATGCCTACAGCCTGGTACAGAAAAAGTTTTTTGTCTCTATAGCTAATTTTCCGATTCATACAAACTCTATTATGACTTTAAGTTATGCATAATTAAAGGTGTGGCCCCTTCAGTGGCATGTGGGTGCTGTCCACTACCAGAGTGACAGTGTTGGTCAGGTAACGTAACCATAGTATAACCCCAGCTTTACAGCATAGACCTATAGGCATAGCTGTACCTGTTGCCGTTTCAGTGGGTTTTCAGTTTATTAAAGTTAACTTTAATAGTTTGGTTGGCTAAAAAAAATCTTGTTCAGTGCTTTGTTACACTCGACGACCTATTTTGGTAGCGAGAACTGGCATAAGCATTATCACAGTTAACCATAGCTGTAAATGCACTGTGCTAACTGAGCTAACAGCTAGCCTAAGGGTTAGCTTCACCTTCTCGTCCAAATATGATCACTTCTCATCACTTCTAGCTCCAAAAATTTCAGATGGCAACAGTCAGAATGCCAAACTCAACACTTCAAAACAGTCAGACAGATGATTGACATGCACACAGCTGTCAATCATTACATCACACTCCATTTTCATAGCATCACATAGCTATTTAAAACCACACTTTTTAGACTTTGAACCACTGAACAAACATTGCTATCATAAGAAAGAAACTATCTTCAGGAAAAATGTATTTGACATGCATGTTCATTTTCTTAGTTTGGCTCATGTCTGATCCGCTAACATGAAGGGCGTGGGGTTTATAACCTATACTGCAGTCTGTCACCAGGGGACAATGAAGATGTTCTGGCTTTGCTTTCAGGGATCTGTGATGCCTCATATAATACAGTCTATGCTCTGTACCTTTTTACTGTGTCCCTGTGAATTCCTCTGCTCCCTGCTCACATTTAACAGGAGATGTTGTCAGTATTTCTTGTGGCCTCATAGTGCACGAGTGCGTCATGATTCCCAACCCTGACGCAGCTCCTGTCAGAGCAACTTTGGCGGTTCCCTTGATACAAGGATGATGTCCCCAAAGTGGATGCCACAATTGCCCTGACATGGGACTGGTTGCTGTCCTCCGTTGACTCCACCGACTGACTTATCATGTCTCTGTTTGATGTCTCAAACTGGCATTGATGAGCGATGATGGGTGCCATTATCGTGCTCCAGAGCCCAGTCAACCAGATGCAGTATTTCATTTTATGATTTTCTAATAACCATATATTGCCACATGCGTCAAGTCACCAAAATGATAACCTGCTTTTTTTTTTTTTTTTCTTTGAAAGCACATTCAATTTGTGCACCAGTGGTTTTCTGGTCGAAATGACTCATAAATCAGCTCTCACATGGATGTCCATATGGGCTAATATCTCGCCGACTGAATGTGTTAGTCTGTCTGTCTGTTTGGAAAACCCACAGCACTGGTTGGCAGGTCTATCTGTCTCTCTGTCTGTTCTTGGAAGGTCCACCATATTACACTGGTGGGTCTATCTGTAAGCTTGTCTGCTTGGCAGGTCTACTGTATTAGCAGGTGTATCTGGCTGTCTTTCTGTCTGCTTGGCAGGTCCATCATACTGGCTTTGGTTGCTTTGGCTGTCTGTGTTAACTGACATATTGCCTGCAACTTTTTTGTATTTTTTTGCGAGGAGAATGATAGTTTGGCTCGCAGTCAGGGGATCTGGTTGTTATTTATGTGTGTGTTAGTTCTTCTGTGTGCCTGACAAGATACCAAATGCTCTGTTAACATGCTAATTGATAAATCAGAGTAATATAAACTGATATCAGAACCATCTGTTGGCTGGTCTGTTCAGGGGTTACTACAAGGAAAAAGTGCTTGAAGAGAACAACAGACTGATATTTTCACCTCCTTTCACCTTGGAAAAGGTAATTTGAATTTTGGAGAGCAGAGATAAAGAGAAAAGTGGACAGGCTTCAGAGTAATGCAGCACAGATTTCTTTGGTCGAGGGTGGTAATGTTTTCCTGTTATAGCTGTGGTGATATTGGAGTGGCTGGGCTGGCTAAATGTGCTTTTTCAGGAGGCAAATGGGAACACTACACCCCATTTGGGATTTCAGATTGCAGCTCTCCAAAATGTTCCCATTCCATACATTTATATTACTAAAAGTAGATATACTGGAGCCGGGCTTCAAATCTATTTCAAGATTAAGTCATGGGGAAGAGTTCCTTCCTTTGACACAAATCAGAGCAAGGGGCAATCCTCACATCCTACCTCTGCTATCTGCAGCCCCTCGGGTGGCCTCAAAGTGATTGGAACATTTGACAAGTACAAGATTGACAGCTATTTCAAAAACAAGACAATTGTAAACTCAACAAAGTACCATCAAATTTTTCAAATAGATGTCTGGCATGAAGGAAGACTAACTGAGCAATACAGGAAACTATTCACAGACCTCAAGAGAAGCCTCCAGCCTGCCTATTACAGATATGCAGTGCATTTCCATGGAGGGTTCAAGCGTCAGAGTGAAAAATTCACTTTCAAAGGCCATTCTAACCCATCAAGAAAACTTCTAAGGAGAAAAACACTGACTGGCAAATCCTGCTGAGGCTCAAAACCTGTTGCAGTAGCAGCTTCATTTTCAGGCCTGGTAATCCTTTTCCTGTGACTGACCCCACGGGATGGAACTAAAGCCTGAGAACATCACTGTAAGCAAGATTGACAGTAGCCCTATGTCCTCTATCATAACTTATATAAATCAAGTGCTAGTTTCTTCCTTATGTATGATTTTATACTGACTGCCTATTGGACGGTCCACCACTTTGATCGAGACAGAATTATCTCAACAACTATTGGATGGATTGCCATATGATTTGGTGCAGATATCAGTGCTGCCCAGATGAAGGTATTCTAATGATTTTGGTAATCCTCTGATTTTTTCTTTAGTGCACCCAGCAGGCCAACGCTTTCATGTCTTCAAGAAATATTGCTACATCTACTTGACAGGTTGCTGCAAAAAATATGTATACTCGATAATCTGCTTTTTTTCCCATAGTATTCACATATATGGCTTTGAGAGAAATTGATTGCCATGAAATTTGGTGCACAATTTCATGTTCCCCTCAGGATGAACTGTATGGAGTGTCTGTTTGCACCTCGGTGACAATGACGTCACTCTGCAGCTATTCAGCTATTTACGCCCATCCCTAGAAGATTGTTATGGATCCCACTACAAGCTATGTTTGGTTAGTACTCGTCACATTGTGTCGAGGTCAGAGGCTTAGAGTTAGAGCAAAGTGGTCACGGTTAGAGCTAGTACAAACCAATTTCGGTTATCCTGAGATTAAAGTGGTTAAACACAAACTCACAAATGTACTCCCAGGAAGTCAGGTGACGTAGCATAAAAAGAGACACAGACCAAAGAGGGAGCAAGATGTGGTCGATGAATAGGTTAAGCACAGGACTTTCACACAGGAGACTGAGGTTTGAATCTCCAGTGACTAAGTCGACTTTGGTTCAGTTTTTAGGATGTATTAAGCTGTTTAGTGCATACTGTGTACATAAATGTAGGCACTATTTCAATGTCGCTCAGATGCTCAGGAACATATACACAAGGGTGTAAATAGCAACATTGGCTATTTACACTACAGGTGCAAATAGCATTGTTAGCCAAGTGCTAATAGCATCTGCCATTGTAACAACTTTGGTAATCCACTGCATTCATGAAGCTCAGTCTTAATGTCATGATTTTAGTCTGTCCAATGTTTTAGTTATAACCAAAAACTTGTAAAAATAATAACATTCAACAGTACTTTGTGTTCGGTGCCCATCAGCAAATGTTAGCATGCTAACACTCAAAATTCTGATGGTTAACATAGTAGAGTGCTTTCAGACCTAGAGTTAGCTTCCTTTGGTCTGAATCAGGGACTAATTTTGTTACAAAGTTGCATAATTGCCTAGAGTTGGTTTGTGCTCTCACGGCAGCATTTACAAGCGGACCAGATCAAATGCCTGCGCAAGAAAGCTGCTCTTGATTGGTCAGAATTTCAGAAAAATCCAGGAAGTAAATGAAACATGGA